>JBBGZY010000657.1:3642500-3833351 GCA_037952925.1 Lithobates clamitans
TGGCCCACTTGTGTGAAAGGGGCCTTAGAGCAGGGCTTGACAAATTTGCTTTGAATCTAGAAACCATTTTTTTTTGGGGGGGGGTTCCCATTACCAAAAAAAAAAAACCTTTAATTTCAACGACAAAACTACTTCTCTTATGTAGGCCAGATAGATATCTATCTCTGCAGATGCACGACACAGGTTTACTCAAACGATACACTGGAGGTGCCTGAATGAAGGAAAAAAAAAACAAAAACAAAAAAAAACAAAAACACAACAACTTTAGCTCTGCTGCAGGTAAAGAGTAGAACTAAAGTTTTTTTTGTTGTTTTTAGATGTTAACACTTGCTGGGTACTTTCAACCCCTTCCTGCCCAGGCCATTTTCAGGGCTGTTGCAATTTGAGCAACAACAACTGCGCAGTTATGAACATGAAATTATTATTTATTTATTTTTTATTTTTTTAGACAGATCGAGTTTTTGCTGGTATTTAATTCCCACTGGGGTTAGAAAATTTTGCAAATAAGTAAATTTTTCTTCTTCACTGATGAGGCAGCACCGATAACCAGTGTATATGTGCCTGTCAGAATTTCTTGTTACTGGCTTTTCTTTCCTCACACATCGCAAGTACTGCCGATAACCGGCAAGTCTGTTTACAATGTGATCAGCTGTAATTGGACACAGCTGATCACATGGTAAAGGGCCGCTGTGATCGGCCCTTTGCTTCGATCTATGATCAGCTGTGTCTGAAGCTCTGCTGAAGATCAGCTGTGTCCGTGTTCTGTGATTGCGGTTCTGATGCTGATGCGCCTACAGGGGTGTGTGCAGGGGACCAGGGTTTGGGGAGGACACCAATAGACGCCTAATCAGAACTAGCTGGCCACGCAGTCAGCAATCAGCTGCCCGGAACTGCATGTACGGGGCTTCGGGCAATAGTAATTGCTCACACCTCGGAATAGGCTGACAAAAGCCCAGGACGCAATTTTTAGTCATCATAGCGCCTGGGATTTCTTAGGGTGTCCCAAAGCACTGAATATGGAGGGAAGGGCAACAAGGCCAACATGCCCCAAAACCCCAAAACAGTAGGGAAAACCCATTATAAAAAGGGCAGCCAGCAAGACCTTTCACCCAAAACCAACATTGGGCGGCCATTTTCTGTTGGATTCTGCATTTATTATCATTACGGCAGCCGTGCTCAGCTGGTCTCCATGTGAACCAACACCAGACAAACAGTGGCGAAGAGACATGGAGGTCAGAAGTGATCTGGGCACATAGGGATTAATTTAAAAAGACAAACACTCCCAAGACCGAAAATTAATAGGACTCCCATAGGTTGGCACGTAAATTGCCATCATCCCCGAAAGAATTGAAGAAAAGAAACCTCAAAATGGGATTTTAAGGCAATTTTAGACAAAAAAAAAAAAAAGGAAAAAAAAAAAAAATATTATATATATATATATATATATATATATATATATATATATATATATATATATATATATATATATATATATATATATATATATATATATATATATATATATATATATATATATATATATATATATATAAAACATAAATTTATATTACACAATGAATCATAAAAACATAATTCTTATGGGAAAAAACACATATACATACATTGTAAGTATTACACAGTAGTTGACAGAAGTGGTAAAATCCTACTACATTGATAGAAACCATCCATGCAGATGACCAAAGATGGTAAGTAGTGGGAAAGTCCAACGCGTTTCGAAAAGTGCATAAAATATAAATCTTCATCAGGGACTGTTACCACCTATGTCAAAATAAATTGGAGAAAATATTCCCTCAACACCACAGATAATCCTGAAAGCTTGTATTAGCCTTTCATCACACAAAGAGGCCATAGGGTATGAATCCCAACGGGGGGCATCAAAGAAGGGGGAGATCCAAGAGTCGCCCCAGCCAATGAACAAGGGAAACAAACTATGATTTAACAATTCCTAATGCAGTGGCCCCTACGAAAGTAGTCCCAGCCAACAAAAAGGGAAAACCAACTGTAGATTAGCAATTCCTTGGTCCCAGAAATGACACCTAAATTACCGTAGCCCCTGCCCTCAGAGATGGACAGAGGCTGCCGCCCCCCCCCCTCCCCTTATGGAAAGACTAAAAACTTTCCCAAGTATGATCTAAACAAGTGTGGAAGGAAAATGGCGCAAAATGTCCTTTTGGAATGTTGAATAGCCAGTTTTTTTACTGCCATCATAAAAAAAACTGGCTGTTCAACATTCCAAAAAGGACAGATTATGCGATCTATTCATGCTGTAACCTTACGGCAGTAAGGTGAGGGGGGGGGGCTTACACACACATAGGCGCTATCACAGAGGATTGGCCAGGCACCGCCTTTTGTTGTTTAACGGTGGAGGGATCTTCTTTCAGAATTTGAAAAATATCTTTTTAGACTGTCACAATACATTTTTTGGATCACATCTTCTGATCGTTGGATTGTTTCAAATTTGTTTGGATTGCACTTGTATATTTTATACCCAGTTGTGCACGTTGGACTTTTGATACTTTGTTTCACCTGTTTACCATTTATCATTCATATGTTTTGATGTTCATCATATGTTTTGGATTCAGTTTTTACTTTTAATTTTCACTGTTTGTGGTATTTTCCATTTAATACTATAACACTTATGTTGCTTTCCATTGCACATACCTTAAGTATATAAGCATTTACACAGCACTGCACCATTTTATTTTATTTTTTTGGTGGAGAATGCGGGCATCAATCTGCACCATTATTTATTCATTTCAATGGTCAATAGACCATAGCACCCTCCATCTGCTCAAGTGGGGAGGTGCCTCTTCACTGTGAAGAGCACCTGCTTCTAGATTCAGAGGACTTGAGGGTCCAGTTTTTACGGCTTCTGCATTAAAGCCCAAGGCTTTCCGCTTATAAAAGAATAGATGTAGCTTAGCTGGAAAGGGTTATGGCCTAGGCGGGGGGGGGGGGGGGGGTATTCCTGCCTTTTTTTTGGGCAGCGTTTTTACCTGAAAATAGAAACATAACCCAAATAGTCATGAATATGAAGTGCCTGTGATGTACGATTAAGAAACAAAATGTTCCACCAGCTTGTTCAAACACTTCACACCCCCTGCAGGGACCTGCTTGTTTTATGCCAAAAGTGGCTCCACCTTGTACAGGAATGTCAAATGAAAGCTAAAAATTGCTAGTTACTGAAAAGTGCCAAGTTGAATTTCAAGCTGGACTCCAGGCGAAAACAAAATTCTATAGTTATCCATTGTACTGTACACCCCGTAGTATTTTTTTTTTTATTATTTTAAACTCTTTTTGATTTTAAAACAATTGTAAAAAGCTACAAACTTGCCGGAAGTTAAATATATGTTCTATTAAAAATACAAGGCTGTGTGGTATAAAAAGCACTCAGTATAATGAAATAAAGTGTAAACACAGACCGTCTCCAGTGAATCGTTGGTATGTGTACTTTTGATGTAAGAAAAAAATAAAACAAATAAAACGTACAATAGTAAAACATAAGCCCTAGAATTCATAAAGAGTGTCATAGGCACACTAGAATAATGTCACACCGCTGCACAACAAGTGTCAGTTCTTGTGACAGATTCAGAGACACTAAAAATATTGATGGAAGCGAGCTACCAAAAAAAATGACCAAACCTATAAAAAAAAAAACAAAAAAAAAAACAAACACACACACACACACACACGAACTATGGTGATAAATTTATACAATTTGAAGATTATTATACAGCAGCTAGCACTGATCACACTCCCATAATTTGTGCTAATAAGTATATGAAATCAAAGTAATGCAGCGCTGTAAAAATACATCCTTTAACACCATAATATCATGACCATACTGGTAAAAATAAAAAAGTGCCAAAAGTAAAAAAATAAAAAAAGACCAGAGGTGGTTCAGCCGCTTTTCCAGACCAAACTTAGTTGTGCGGTCACATACGTGTGTGAAGTCACTGTACCATTGCTTGGATGATCATTTCACAGTCACTTTATTGGACGTTTACTTCAATATCAACTGTTATCACTGTGAACTTGCTTTATTTAGGACTTTTTACAATTGCCTTTCATTGTGCATTGGTTTGAAACACTGTATACACTGAAATACTGCTATATACTTACCCGTATATGTATTTTGATTACTAATATTTACTTTTGAACCTTATTTTTACCAGTATGGTCATGATATTATGGTATTAACTACTTCAGCCCTGGAAGATTTGGCTGCTCAATGACCAGAGCACTTTTTGCAATACGGCACTGCGTCGCTTTAACTGACAATTGCACGGTCGCGCAACGTTGTACTCAAACAAAATTGATGTCTTTTTTTCCCACAAATAGAGCTTTTTTTTCTGGTGGTATTTGATCATCTCTGTGATTTTTATTTTTTTGTGCTACAAACAAAAAACAGAGCGACAATTTTGAAAGAAAGGGGGAAAAGAAAAAAAAAAAAAAAAAAAAAGGAGGAAAAAGGAAAAAAAAAAAAACAAACACACACCACAATATTTTGTACTTTTTGCTATAATAAAGATCCCCATTTTTTTTTTAAAAAAGAGCTAATTTTTTTCTCAGTTTAGGCCGATATGTATTCTACATATTTTTGGTAATAAAAATTGCAATAAGCGTATATTGATTGGTTTGCGCAAAAGGTGTAGCGTCTACAAAATAGGAGATATATTTGCAGCATTTTTTTTAATTATTTTTTTTTTACTAGTAATGGTGGCGATCTATCGTGACTGCGACGTTTTGGCGGACACTTTTGACACATTTTTGGGACGATTGACAATTATACAGCGATCAGTGCTATAAAAATGCACTGATTACTGTATAAATGTCACTGGCAGAGAAGGGGATAACACTAGGGGAGCAATCAAGGGGTTAACTGTGTTCTAACTGTAGGGGGAGGGGACTGACTATAGGAGATAACAGATCGTGGTTCCTAGCTATTAGGAACACACGATCTGCATCTCCTTTCAGAACAGAACAGGGATTTGTGCATTTTACACACACACGTCCCTGTTCTGCCTCTCGTACCCCCGATCGCGACCGCCAGTCACGAGCATCAGTGCCCCCCTGAGTGCAGTGGGCGCCTCCTGCTCACGCCTGCTATCCAGCTTGAAGGAGCCTACGTATAACTACGACGGCTCGCGGGATTGTGCTGACCTGCCGCAGTATAATGACGGTGGCTGGTTGGGAAGTGGTTAAGGATGTATTTTCACAGCGCTGCATTACTTTGGATTTAGATTCATAGACACTGTTGGGAATGGGTACATGAATTTATCATAAGAACCAGACACGCCGTCCCCTGTGCAGGTCAGTAACGCTGAGCCCGATTACAGGCTTAGCATTAGTAACCTCCCTCTTTGGCCACTACAAGTCACATAGACAGGTGCAGCCCCACCAAGGAGTGTTGTGGGTGGACAAAGCCTGGTGGGGAACTTGGAGACCAATTCCGCAACAGGTCCGCTGGCCTTGTGATCGACAGCAGATGGATTTTATAACCGCTATCCAGTCCAGTGGTGGCTATGGAATCTGCCAACCGCCGTCCGCTGTCACTTACAAGGCAAGCAGACCTGATTAGGAACTAGCCTCTCAGAGTTCCCCCATCAGGCTACGCCTACGGTCAGTGTGGCCCAGTGTCATTGGTTGTTAGTTAACAACCACAACACTTCCCCCTCCCCTTTGACAACTCTGGTCTGTCTCTGTATGCCAAATTTAAGTTGGCTTTAATTACCTTCAATTTCGATATCCACGCAATTCTTTATGAATTTGCAGCACCCAACAACACATAGGGGATGATCTACTAAAGGGAAAATTACTGAACTTTGCAAGTGCGGTCGCTCAAGAGCTTAATAAATGAGGTAAAGCTTTGCTTTACAATGATTACCCAATCACATGCAAGGAAAAAAAAGTAAAAATGGGATGGTGGAAGTCAGCAGAGCTTCACCTAATTTACTAAGCTCTGGGGCAACTGCAGTTGCAGAGTGCACAGTTTATTTTCTAGTGGTGCACCCAATAGAAATTTTGGTACAGAAACTTCAAGATGCATTTGGCCAAAACCGAAAAAGGAGTTTAATAAAATATATATTTTTTATATATAAAAAAAAATTGTTACATATTCAACCTTTTAATATTATGAATTTAAATGAACATGTATTTTATGGTCGGCCATTATCACCACCTTTAGCGAAAGAAAAATGCATCTCTTTAAAAATTCTATGTATGTCTTCACACTGGTCTGCTGCGCTTCTGTTGTGGTGCTAAAAATCTCGCTTGCTGCATTTTTGGTCAGGAGGAAAAAAAAAACCCACAACAAAAAAAAAACAAAAAAACAAAAAAAACAAAAAAAACACAAAAAAAACAAAAAAACGCACTTCCCAATTGAACTGCATTAAAAAACAAAAAAAAACAAAACGCATCAATAAAGCACCGATGTTAGGTTTTTGAGTAACATGACCTATGAAAAACACACAATAAAGCACAGTAAAAACATGACAAAAATCACAGCCGTTATCGGCACCTTTTTCTCTATCGGCAAAATGCAGAAAACACCAATTTTTGTCCGATATGATTCAGCCACCGAAATTTCAGTGCATCTCTACTATTAATTACTCTCTATTATTACTATTATTACTCTCCTAAATCAACCCCATAGTGAGTGACGCAAGAACACCCTGAATCTGTTGCACGTCAGAACTCTAACAAAACCGTTGCAAGGCTTTCATGAATGAGGTGCAGGACTTTTTTTTTTTCTTTTTAAAAGGTCCATATCGCCAGAATAGGGTCACTAATGATTTATGGAATTCCCCCTACTGTGTTCTATAATTGCTATGTTATTCAGACTAGATCCACGCATTGTTTATTTAGATTCAAGAGCAGATTCACACCACCAATTCCCATATTTTGTGAAATATTCCCCATGCATAACCTTCTCATATGGTATGATCGAGTTGATCAACATTTTCCATTGATGTACGCCGGGTGGGGGTGAAGAGGGGTCATCATTAATTTACCAGCAATGGTTTTGTGTGTTATGAACAAAGCTTCCCTAAGGAGTATTCTAGTATAACGTGGCCAAAGTTCTTCATAAAGTATACTAAAGGAGATTTTAGGATCTTTAGGAATACCCTGCAGTATTTTATTCGTTCTACTCCAGTCCATTGTCACACAATGCTTATTCAAAAAGGTCACCAGGAAGGTCTATAGTTCCCTTCTACTCATAAGATTGGTCACCACTGCCTGCTTCCTATAAGCAGGGTTACCTTAAAAAAGGTGATCTACACTGCATCTGAGCACCACAAATCAAAAACACTATTTACTTCGATATTATTATTTAACCTCCCCTATCCCTTCACGTCACTATGCTTTATTTTGTTGAGAAAACCACTGGAGTAACAACCCCCCTAGCATGTCTGGCCATGGCCATCTTGAGTAAGGGCAAATTATTCATGTAGCATTTACTTCCTGGAATCCATTTGACCTTAGCACAAGCATTCATGCAGGACAGTGCGATTAGCTGAGAAAACCCCTCCCCCCTCACGAATACTCCTGGGATGTATGACATCATTTACCTAGGCAAGAAATCAGGAAGTAACTAAAGAAATGTAAAAAAAAAAAATAATAAAAAAAAACAAGTAAATATGATATACTTTCCTATCTATTTACTAATGCTAGCAGCATGAGGAATACAAATAATCAATGTTCATTTGGAGAGTAAAGTTCCACTTTAAGCCCACTGTAATTCTAATTATAATAATCACATCAGTGCTACCCATTGATGGAGGAAACCGGGAGTAGGTGGTAAGCTGGGTGTGTTCTTCAGCTTTACATCCAGCACCATCCACCTTGGTCAAACACCCCCATTCTGAGTGCCAAATCACTGGTGTTCCCCTTGCCTCTCTACGCCCAACATCAGATTTCATATGTTTTGTGTTGCCGGGTCATGCAGATACCCACAGTAGTGCCCACCCAGCTGCCAGCAACATTATTTTCACTCCCAGGACCCAACTACATTGTGAAAAGCCAGGAGTAGATAAAAATCTAAGTCATGCCCCACAGAACTTGGAATGAACTTGAGGCTTCTGTCAGTTATGTAGACCTACCGCTCCGCTCCTCTGTGACCGGGGTTTGGGTTCTAGGCTCTTGTTTTCCTTGCACCGTTTCTGGAGGATCGGAAGTCGGCTTCTCATCAGAAACAGCGTTGGATGGAGGGCTTACCGTCTCCGGAGGACTTGGGGTCTGGAAGAGACACAGTCAGATCCTACAGTCAGATATTGATTTTATTTTTAAAAGGGCAAAACATTCAGTATTTCATGAATATCAAAATTAACTAAACAAAAAGTCTTCACTGTATAAATACGCACTTCCTCCAATGTGGCAAACAACTGTACCCATTAAGGCTGCGTATACATGTACATCCCCTTGTGCTGGGAATGCGCCGCACAGCGCGCTCCCCGTACAGAGGCCAGGTTCTCCCCATACAAACAATCGGGACCCAGGACTCCCGTTTACAGGTCACCTGATGGATTGGCTATCACAGTGAGGCATAATTAATAATAAGAAACACCTTCCCATTTTATATGTGGAGAAGGATACTTTTGCGATTCTTAAAAAAATTGTTGTGGTTTTTCCAGCAGATGGGCCCCTAATTTTGGGGAGTATGTTGTCCCCCAGTCTTTATAGCTCAGAGGGTTCTAATTGTTGCAGGACTTGGCTTTCAACTAAAGGTTCTTATTGCTGGGGTCTCACCACATGTAGATATTGCAGAAAACATACGAAGAGTACTAAAGTTACATCTTTTTCCCCGGGCGAGAGCCATTTGATTAACCAGTATAGATTACCTGTGGCTCCAAATTTGTAGTTTATGTGATAGAGTGCAGTGTATGCAAACCGCAATATGTGGGATGCACAATACACCCCCTTCAGAGCTAGAATAGCTGGATACTATAATGACACTAATCATTTTAATGCCAAAAAAAACAAACATATCTTCTGCTTCAAGACACTTTAGAGAAAGGAATAAACAGTAGTCTACATTAGTTTTTTTTTTTTGGCATAGAGCGGGTTAACAGACCCCTATAGAGCAGCCTTTTTCCACCATGTCGCCCAGGTGTACTCTGGGGTGGCTTGAGGTTTCTTCAAGGGTGCCTTGGCAAATTGTCTAAAAATGTATCACAAAATTGTATACAAGCCAGTAGGTGGATGAAGCCTGCCTTTTAGATACACAAAGCCACAAGTTTTCATTATGCACCATTATGACTTTCTAGGCACCGGCATCCTAACAACCAATGACATCATCAGTTGATGAGGATGTCCGTTTCTTTCTCATCATCCTTGTTTGACCCTGCTCCGCCTCTCTCAGCACTGGGGTCACATTAGCTGACTGATGGAGAGAAACATTGGAATAGTAGTCAGTACCAGTGTGCAAAAGTGTATCTGCTTTGAAACAATAAATCACCTCTATAGTTGGGTGTCCTATATGTGTGTGGATGTGGCTGCATTATGTAAAACTATTAGAATTAGCTTTTTTACATTTTAGAATGAGGTGCCTTGAGGCTGTCCCTATTTTTAAAAGGGTGCCTTTAAAAAAGTTTGAGAAACACTGCCTTAGAGGGGGAAGACTCCTCGTATCTCACTACAGCGAGAGATTGTGATAATTAGGGTTGTCCCGATACTACTTTTTTAAGACCAAGTACAAGTATCGATACTTTTTTTCAAGTACTCACCGATACCGATTACCGATACTTTTTTAATGTGACATGACAGTGGTTTTTTGGGGGGGGTTTTTAAAAAATTTTTTTTGTTTTTTTACAAATGGTTTCTTTTTTTTTTTTTTTAGGGAGAGGGGGTGGATGGTGTCTGTTTTTTATTTAAATTTTTATTATTTTTTTACAATAAATTTTTTTCTTTTCTTTTATTATTTATTGCAATACTTTTTTTTGGGGGGGGGGGGGGCTTTGGTGAGATATCAGAGGTCTTAATAGACCCCTGAAATCTCCCCCTTGAGACAGAGAAAGAGACAGAGGATAGAGATTCCCCAGTTCCTTTCTCTGCAGCCTCAGCTGCACTGAAAAAGAATGGAGAAAAGACAGCGGCTCCTCTCCATTCATAAACTGAGACGTCGTAATCACAGGAGATTACAATGTTTCAGTTATGTGAATGGACAGAGTCAGCTGACTCTGTCCATACAATAGAGGAAGGAGGAGGACATGGAGAGGTACAGCAAAACGGAGGGGGGACAAGGAGGAAAACTGGAGGGCGACAGCAGCAGAACGGAGGGCGACAGCAGCAGAACGGAGGGCGACAGCAGCAGAACGGAGGGCGACAGCAGCAGAACGGAGGGCGACAGCAGCAGAACGGAGGGCGACAGCAGCAGAACGGAGGGCGACAGCAGCAGAACGGAGGGGGACAAGGAGGAAGAAAGGAGTGGGACAGCAGAACGGAGGGGGACAGCAGCAGAACAGTGGGGGACACGGAGGAAGAAAGGAGGGGGACAGTAGAAGGGAAGGGGACAGCAGAACAGTGGGGGACACGGAAGAAGAAAGGAGGGGGACAGCAGCAGAAAGGTGGGGGACACGGAGGAAGAAAGGAGTGGGACAGCAGAATGGAGGGGGCATGGAGGGGGACTGGAGGAGGATGCGGTGACAGTCAGTGGTGATCGCTTGTGGGGGAGTTACAAGCACTGATCACCGCTGTATAGATTTCACTAAAGCAGCTGAAAGGGGGGGGGGGGGAAGCTTGTAACCCCCCTACTCACCGCTGACTGTCCAGGTATCTGCAGCATTTGCCCGAGTACAAGTACTCGGGCAAATGCTTGGTATCGGTGCCGATACTAGTATCGGTACAACCCTAGTGATAATGGAGGTTTACAAATTAATTTTCCATATCCATTCTACAGTGGGTATAGAAAAGAATCACCCCCATTAAAATAATCACATTGTGTTGCTTTGGAGCCTGTATTTTTTCAGCTGTATTTCAGCTGTATTTACTCAGTGTAACTTAGAATATCCAAGAGAAAGATATAACACCAACAGTTTAGGGGGGGAAAAAAAGGGGGGGGGGGGGGGGAGGATCACCCCTCCTAAAAATGACTTGTAAACTCAAATCAGGTGTAGCTTAATCACCTTTTCGATGACACACAGCCATTTAACATTCAACTGTGATCAGCGGAGGTCATTTTAATTAGCTCAGCATGAAAAGCTTTCCTGGAGCATTTTAGTCCCCGGTACTGCAACTGAAGCAATCAACTATGGGTGGCAAGGCACTGTCACCAGGATTTCCGGAATAAAGTTGTGGACAGGCACAAGTCAGAGGGATACAAAAAAATGTCAAAGGCTTTATCAATGCCTAGAAGCACAGTGAAGTCTATTATTAAGATGTGGAAGGTATTTGGTACAACACAGACCCTCCCTGGATCAGGAAAACGCTCCAAACTAGATGAAAAAGCCTTACCCTCTCACTTGCTGCCTGATCACTCTCCGTCTCCCTCTTCTCTGTTCCTTTCATGTCTTTCTCTTCTTTACTCTCAGATTCCTCCTTGTCTACAGGCGTTCCCCCATTCTCTGCTCTCTCGCTGGGGGCCGGAGTGGCTGGAAGAAAAGACATGATGAATATAAAAAAGGTATATACACACTGCTGCCAGTTTGGTATAAATTGCCATCTAGATAAAGGAAGGCCTGTAGACGTGGTGTATCTGGATTTTGCAAAAGCATTTGACACAGTTCCCCATAAACTATTACTGTACAAAATAAGGTCCGTTGGCATGGACCATAGGGTGAGTACATGGATTAAAAAACTGGCTACAAGGGCGAGTTCAGAGGGTGGTGATAAATGGGGAGTACTCAGAATGGTCAGGGGTGGGTAGTGGGGTCCCCCAGGGTTCTGTGCTGGGACCAATCCTGTTTAATTTGTTCATAAACAACCTGGAGGATGGGATAAACAGTTCAATCTCTGTATTTGCAGACGATACCAAGCTAAGCAGGGCAATAACTTCTCCGCAGGATGTGGAAACCTTGCAAAAAGATCTGAACAAATTAATGGGGTGGTCAACTACATGGCAAATGAGGTTTAATGTAGAAAAATGTAAAATAATGCATTTGGGTGGCAAAAATATGAATGCAATCTATACACTGGGGGAATATAGGGTGGAAAAGGACCTGGGGGTCCTAGTAGATGATAGCAGCAGCTTGGCATTGCTGAGCCTAACAAAGCAAACAGAATATTGGCATGCATTAAAAAGGGGATCAACTCCAGAGATAAAACGATAATTCTCCCACTCTACAAGACTCTGGTCCGGCCGCACCTGGAGTATGCTGTCCAGTTCTGGGCACCAGTCCTCAGGAAGGATGTACTGGAAATGGAGCGAGTACAAAAAAGGGCAACAAAGCTAATAAAGGGTCTGGAGCAGGGCTCGACAAAACCCAGGCGCCAGGTCGCAATGGCGACTGAAAATTGCATCCTGGTGCCTGGGCTACACCGCAGCAGCGGTCTGTATACCTGCAAAGTGCATCCACCCCCCCCCCCGCGGGTGCGCGGACTTCGGTCGGGCTGGCCAAAATTGAGGCCGCGGCTTTGCGGCCTGCTGAAGCGGGATACACGCTCCTTTCTGCGTACCAGCGCCCTCCTCTGGTGGGCGGTGCTGTGATAAGAATGGCGTGCTCTCACTGCCCGCCTACCTCGGACATCATCTTCTCAGTTTGACAGCTGGGGATGAGGTTGCGGGTATGATCAGTCGCCCGTTCCTTACCGCCGTTGTGGACGGGGAGTGCCACCTCAGTGCCCTCTGTCAGTGCCATCTCAGTTCTGCCTGTCAGTGTCACCTGTCAGTGCTGCCTATCAATTCCATTCAGTGCCATCTGTCAGTGCTGCTCATCAGTGCCACTTGTCAGTGCCATCTCAGTGCTGCCCATCAGTGCCACCTCAGTGCTGCCCATTAGTGCCATCTAAGTGCTCATTTGTGCTGCCCATCAGTGCCACCTCAGTGCTGCCCATCAGTGCCACCTCAGTGCTCATTTGTGCTGCCCATCAGAGTCACCTTAGTGCTGCCCATCAGTGCCACCTGTCAGTGCACATTAGTGCTGCCCATCAGTGCCACCTGTCAGTACCACCTCAGTGCTGCCCATTAGTGCCATCTCAGTGCTCATTTGTGCTGCCCATCAGTGTCACCTCAGTGCTGCCCATCAGTGCCACCTCAGTGCTGCCCATCAGTGCCACCTCAGTGCTACCTATCAGTGCTACCTGTCAGTGCCACCTGTCAGTGCACATTAGTGCTGCCTGTCAGTGCCACCTCAGTGCTACCTATCAGTGCCACCTGTCAGTGCACATTAGTGCTACCTGTCAGTGCCACCTCAGTGTTGCCTATCAGTACCATCTGTCAGTTCCCATCAGTGGCACCTAAGTGCTGCCTATTGGTGCCCATCAGTTCCAACCTCAATGCCACCTCATCAGTGCAGCCCATCAGTGCCGCCTATCAGATCACATCAGTGAAGGAGGAAAAAAAAAAAACTTATTTGCAAAATCTTATAACAAACAACAAAAAAGTTGATTATTTTTTTATAATATTTTGGGGTTTTTTTTTCGCTTGGCATCAGGCATGAGCAATTCTTATTGCCCGATGCCCCAGACATGCAGTTCTGGGCGCTGGGCAGAAGATTTAAAAAACTGGCTCCTAACTTTTTCAGCTGGCTCCTAGATTCTAAGCAAATTTGTCAAGCCCTGGTCTGGAGGATATTAGTTATGAGGAAAGGTTGTGAGCACTGAACTTATTCTCTCTGGAGAAGAGACGCTTGAGAGGGGAAATGATTTCAATTTACAAATACCGTACTGGTGACCCCACAATAGGGATGAAACTTTCACGGAAGGGAGTTTAACAAGATACCTGGTCACTCATTAAAAGAAGAAGAAAAGAGGTTTAACCTTAAATTATGTAGAGGGTTCTTTACTGAAAGAGCAGCAAGAATGTGGAAATCCCTTCCACAGGCGGTGGTCTCAGCGGGGAGCATTGATAGCTTCAAGAAACTATTAGATAAGCACCTGAATGACCGCAACATACAGGAATATATAATGTAATACTGACATATAATCACACACATAGGTTGGACTTGATGGACTTGTGTCTTTTTTCAACCTCACCTACTATGTAATGTTTGGAGGTTCTAAGTAATTTTCTAGCAAAAAACAAAAAAAACAAACAGTTTTTAACTTGTACACCAGATGTCAGAAAGAGGCTCGGTCCTTAAGTGGTTAACGTATAAAGAGACTCCAACAATGAGGAAAAAAAAAAAAAGGAAGGAGGGGCGAAAAAAAAACAAAACAAGTCTCACAAAAGATAAAAAAAAAAAAAAAAATAAATTGTGGTATTTCGATCAATTACGACAACATAAAGAGTACAAAATATACCCACCTCAAAATGTAAATGTATAAAGATATAAATATAGCAGAGACATATCCATGGCACTCCTTTTATAATTAATAGCCTCTCAACTTAGGGAATGAACTTCCCCTGTCTGAATGTGGACCCAGGTCCATATCCAGCATCAGTAAGATAGCAATATCAAAATTATTTATTAAAAAAAAAAAAAAAAAAAAAAAACCCACGACATTATGAACGCTGAACTAAGGGGAACTGAAAAAGCTAACATTGACCCGGTGCATTATACAATAAACAATCATGTTTTTAGGATAAAGTAGTAAGTATTATACTCATAGTTTTTTTTTTTTTTTTTACTAAAAGCTAGAGAGGGCAAAATTTGTCACAATTCTGCATAGAAACCAATCAGCTTCCAGGTTTTATTGCCAAAGCTTAATTGAGCATGCTGAGGTCAGAAGCCGATTGGTTTACATTCAGATATGTGACGAATTGTACCCTCTCTAGGCTTTAGTAAATAAACCCCAGAATGACAATTGCATCAAAGGACAGTAACATCCAGTCCACAAGACAAAATGGAGATCCAATAGGCCAATGCGTTTCATGGACTCAGCCACTCTGAGGAAGAGGCTAGTCCTCGAAATGCGTTACCCTATTGGATCTCCATTTGTCCTGCTGGATTGGGTGGTCTGTTCTTTGTGATGAGCTTTGATGCAATTGTCATTCTGTGAGTAGAATACTTACCACTTTATGCAATAATAAAGTCATGTTTTTAGGGTAATGCACTAGATCAGTGCACCCTCTGTTTTGTTTGGTTTGGTGGTTTCAGTGGTTCTAGACTCCCCCCCCCCCCCCCCCCCAAGTCTAATGAGGGCAGCAAGGAGAGACTTATCCATGAAAGCCAGGATGCAATTATGTGTAGTTCCTTTCAGTTCTACATACTCCCTTCCATGCTGTGTTATCAGTATTATGCTGCAGCTGTCCGTCAACTTTAATGCCCTGTACACACGAGCGGACTTTGACAGACCGAATCCGGCAGACAATCCGATCGTGTGTGGGCATCATTGGACCTACAGCGGACTGTTTGTCGAAAAACTGACAGACTTTAGATTTGGAACAGGTTTCAAATCTTTACGTTGGAACTCCGCCGGACCCAGTTCCCATCGAGAAATCCGCTCGTCTGTATGCTAGTCCGACGGACGAAAACCCACGCTAGGGCAGCTATTGGCTATGGATTACCTTATTTTAGTCCGGTCGTACGTCATCACGTACAAATCCGTCAGACTTTGTTGTGATCGTGTGTAGGCAAGTCCGTTCGTTCAAAAGTCCGTCGGACCTTTGTTGCCGAAAAGTCCGCCCACGTGTACAGGACATAAGACTAAGAAATCGCCGATTGCTCGGTTCTCGACCTGCTCTGAACAGACAGCAGTGACTGTCAGTCACTGATCTCCGCTCCACCCTTACAGCACTCACTGCTGGGTGCTGAGAGCTGGGGAGGACGGGAGCGTCTGGCTCTGGATCTCAGCTACACGCTGAAAAAGGTAGAGCCAGCTGTCAATCAAGCGGCAGGGTGGATGCTGACAATATTGTCAGGGTGCTTCCAAAGTCTGCCCAATCAGTTGATAGCTAACAACAACCCGCTATCACCTGACTCTGGGTCACAGGTGGATAGAAGGAATTGTACTCCTGTGACCCACAAGAGAAGAAGTATTGCCTAAAAAAAGGAGGGGAGGAGGATGAGCAAAACTTTCACTTTTAAGTGAAGATCCACTTTAAAGTTTCCCTTTAAACATTTTCTGTCAGAGTCAAAAACAGCAAGCTCAGACTACTGAAGGTCTTGCTCTGAGCCGGAAGACAGCCAATGGCTAGAGAGGATTTTTACACCCCCGACGTACCAGGTTTAGATGTGCAGGGGGTGTTGGTGAGGGAGGGTTCAGGAGTGGTCGTGCTGGTTTTTACGGTAGGTGAGGACGCCCTTGAGGACAGCTTGGAGTCTAAACTGGGATCGGGCATCAGCTCCGGCATGCTCCACCGCCCATTGATATGTTCAAATTCCTGAACCTGTGAGGAAGGAATAAAAAAAAAAAAAAGTCATAATGCAGTGGAAGAGAAGGAAAAATCAGCAAAGAAAATGTCCTGCTGGTCAAACATTGAGTGTTCATTACCATGAGATTATATATATATATAGAGAGATAGAGATAGAGATAGAGATAGAGATAGAGATAGAGATAGAGATAGAGATAGAGATAGAGATAGAGATAGAGATAGAGATAGAGATAGAGATAGAGATAGAGATAGAGATAGAGATAGAGATAGAGATAGAGTCGCTCATTTGACATTTTGCTCTCCCAGGTAGCAGGGAAGCAATTACCCAGAAATAGGCGTGGGAAATATACAGAAGCAAAGTTTATGCTCTCAGCATTTTTAGTGCCTCAAGGACAGTCTGCATCCCCTCTCTTATTAGAACCAATCAGCTTCTCCCTCTTCCATCATAAGTTATCATAATAGGAAGTGGTTGGCTTGGGGAGACACACGGATTGCCTGTACTGTACATGAAGGGCCCTTTGCTGTATAATGGGTTCAAAGTTACCTTTTTCTTGACCAGGGACATGACACCAATACGGGTCAGAACTTGCTGGCGGGACAATCCCTCGCGGGGAACGCCATCTGCAAACGTCTCAGATCCGTCAGCACCTGGCTCACATAGATGTCTCATAAAGAGTGATACGTAAGCTCTACGGCACAAAAAGAAAAATAACAAAAAACATGACATTAGTAAATTCATAATTGAAAGTTGTCCTTCAGTCCCAAAGAGGAGGAACCTGTATGAGAGAGTGTTGGATAAAAAAAAAAAAAAAAAAAAAAAAAAGGAAGAAGGTCATGAAACCCACAGAGCCACCAAGACCACTATGCTTGGATTGTAGAATCCACAAACCAATCATATAAACAATAATAAATTGTGAAGCTCACCTGATCAAATCATACATTGGTATTTAATTATTTATCAATGCTTCTCTCTATCTCTCTGGAAGGAAGGAACATCTATGGGTCTGATTTGACTTAGAACAGGAGACTCTGTGCCGATCTTAATAGCAAATGGCAAGTCTACAGGGTCTCCGACAACAAAAACACTTTCTACAGTCTCTATTATGAAAAACACAAAAAATAAATAAATAAATAAATAAAAAAAGGGAGGCTGATCATAGTTCAAAAAAAAAAAAAAAAAAAAAAAAAAGAATCCGGCACCACAAGGTCTCAAAAATAAAATGTGTACAATTTTTATTTACCGTATATACTCGAGTATAAGTCGTTCCGAGTATAAGTCGAGGCCCTAATTTACCACAAAAAAAAAAATGGGAAAAACTTATTGATCCGAGTATAAGACGAGGGTGAGAAATGCACAGCTACTGTAAGTGGAAAAGAGGGTCAACAATGCCCATTTGCATGCCTCACTGTGCCCATTTGCAGCCATAGGTCCCCTGAACTTCAAACTCGGTAGTTAAGGGTTCCTAGATGCCGCCAAAATTTGGGGTCTCTGAACCCAAAGGGTCCCGAAATGACATTGCTGCAGATAGACACCGTTGACCGAATTTGGGGCCCCGTATCTCTGGGCCACTTGGTGCTAAGAATCCCAAATTTGGTGTGCAAACCCAGTGGACCTAGCACCATAAAATTTCCAAAGCTGGGGTATCTAGCACCAAGTGGCCACGAGATACAGGGCCCCAAAAATCAGTTCAGAAAATGTAAAGCACTTTTCTGCAGCAGAGAATGACATTTTCCGAACCAGTTTTGGGGCCCCGTATCTCGGGGCCACTTAGTGCTAGGAACTTTAGCTTTGGATATGTTGTGGTACTAGGTCCACTGGGTTTGCATACCAAATTTGGGGTTTCTAGCACCAAGTGGCCCTGAGATACGGGGCCCCAAAGTCGGTTTGGAAAATGAAATTTTTTGCTGCAGAAAAGTGCTTGACTCGAGTATAAGTCGAGGGGGGCACTTTCAGCACAAAAAAAATGTGCTGAAAAGTATATATGGTAATCCATTCAATAAAAAGGAATCAATACCTTTAGTTGATGCGTTTCAGCCTCTTACATAGTCATAAAAGCTTTTAGGACTAAGGCCTATGTAAGAGGCTGAACCAAAAGAAATAACTACAGGTATGGATACTTTTTTTTATTGGATGGATTACATAAAATTGTCCACGTTTTATTTTTGAGACATTGTTTTGCCAGATTTTTTTCTCTTTGATTGGACGTTTGGATGCCTGAGTACAGGGGCCAAACACATGTCTCCACCTGACCCTGTCCATCATTCAAGCAGAGCTCCTCCCAAAAAGGGGAAGCTCCGCTTATTTGCTTCGCCCCCCCCCGACAGGTACCCGTCCCCACTTCCAGGTGAACCCCTCCACCTGGAACTTTTGCGCCCCCCCCCCCCGTTCCTCCGTCCCTCGCAGGCAGGCCAGTCACAAAGGCTTCACTGCCAGTTTCCCTTACAAAGAATGGCGGCGGCAGCACTCGAAAGCCGATTGAAAAAACGGCTGGGGAGCCAACATCGTAGGATCCCTGGACAGGTAAGTGTCGTATTGGTAAAATAATATTTGTAGCTGCTGACTTAATTTTTTGGTGGTGGTGGTGGTGGTGGTGGTGGTGGGGTTAAAGGGCTTTTATGGGGTAGCAGCACCATTTAAAATAGATGTATAACCTGACCATAGGCTCTACTGCCAAAGCCGGTTGTTTTGCGGTTCCTATTTCAGGACCATTTTTTCCATGATAATCATTCTGTTTTGACAATAGTTATGTTTAGACAAGTCTTAAAAAAAACAAAAAATAAATAAATAAAAAAAACCCCAAAAAATTAAAAAAAAAAAAAAAAAAAAAATTTTTTGCAAATGGGAGGGGAAAAAAAAAAAAAAAAGTATCTAAAATTATATATAACACCAGCTTTCACTCCCCCCCCCCATTCTATTTACCATACCAACTCAGTGCTGCAGACCTCCTGTCGTCTCTGACACTTATTGTCGACATGCAATTGAAAACAACATTTTTCTGCAATCTCCCCACAACCACGTGCAAAGCATGTGGATGCTGCAGGCTAATGCAGGGTTCCAGGTGTTAAAGCAGGCTGTGAGGAGGCAATACAACGCTCTTTGACACCTGTCAAATGCTTTCTGTGAAATCGCTCTTCAGAACACAAAGCTCATGTGAACAAGCCCTTTGGAGGGGGGGGGGGGGGGGGGGGGGTCCTCCCACTGACCCAGTGGTGTAATTAAGTTTTTTTGCTGCCCTAACTAAACTCATGCAACCCCTAATTAAAATATGGGCCACGGCTCCCTCTCAAGGCCACACCCCTTTCTGTTTAAGACCTGCCCTATCTATAAACCACACCCCTTCCTGTTTAGGCCCCGCCTTTTCCATTTAGAGCTTCACCTCTTCTGCTCTGTACATTAGAAGTGGGTACCAAGTGGCCTCGTCAGTGGCTATCAATGCAGCCTATCATTGCCCATCAGTGCCGCCTCATCAGGGGCAACCAGTGCAGCCTATTAGTGCCCATCAGAGCAGCCTCATCAGTGTGGCTTTATCATGGGCAACAAGTGCAGCCTAATAGTGCAGTTCATCAGTGCCGCCCATATCAGTGGCCATCAGTATAACAACTTCAAGAGCACTTGACACACGCACATTAGTAATGGTAACCTTCTGTCCTGGCCGCTGGCTGGGGATTCCCCTCATGGTCCTCTCTCTCTCTCCTCCTATCGCCCGGGCTGGGGAGAAGATTCAGTGAAGTAAGCCGTGCAGAGGAGAGTGGGCGGAGCATTGAGCTCCGCCTCTGCCAGTCAGCCAGCCTGGCCAATCACCGGCTGCTTATGGGGGTGCCAGTCATCGTCGCTGCCGCCCCACCCCCTCCCCGCCGGCCAAGCACGCTCTGTATACTGAGCACAAGTACCGCGCTACAGCAAGGCGGCCGCCGGGGCTGTATTTGTGCTGGAGGCAGCCACGGGAACTGGGACTTGGGAAAACAGGGGGGGGGGGGGTTTGCTGCCCAAGGCCTGGGCCTTGTCAGGCTAGGCCAAGAAATAGCACTGCACTGACCGCCAAGGTAAATGCCACCTTTTACCACTGACCCCCCAAAGAATTGGTTTTAGTATGGGTTCCCCAAGACATAGAAATTATTTCAAGGGTTGCAATGGGGTGAAAAGGTTAAGAAAGGCTGTATGCTGGAGGTCAATTAAGGAGATGATTTAGCACAGACAAGAGATACACACTCTGGCATCTGGGTAAAGATATGGCCACACACATTTATTGCTCTGCTTTTCCCCATCAGATATGCCACAACATCCTGACCCGCCTGGTCTGGTGTGGTATCACTGGGTGACTGCTGATCTGCATCCAGCTGTGGGCAGAAAGACACAACTTGAGTCTTCTCCCCATTTCTGACTGGCTGCAGAATGTAATGTGGGTCTGTGTGAGGGAGGCGGCTGGAGACTCATTAGCTGCCCCCAGGAAAACAGACCAAATCACCAAGCGGGCATCAGATGAGTAAGGGAATCATCACGTGGGAAACTCTCAAAAGCATTTCAATACTGGATCCTGCACTTCTTATTTTTAAAGTAAATTTTAAGCGAGTTGGGTGGTCCCTGTTTCTTAGAGTATCCAGTTCTACGATTATTCTCAGTCCTATACAGACAGAAGTGCTATGTAAATGCTTAAGGTTTCATTTTGGTGTCTTGACTATACCTACTACCTGGATGTACTTATGTTTACTGGTATACTGCCGATTCTTTACTATTGGCTTGTTGACATGGAACTGCCTTTCTGTTGAAAATAAAATATTTGAAAAAAAAAAAAAAAACAACCCTGGATCCTA
The DNA here is from genome assembly GCA_037952925.1 of Lithobates clamitans. Lineage (NCBI taxonomy): Eukaryota > Metazoa > Chordata > Amphibia > Anura > Ranidae > Lithobates > Lithobates clamitans. Next base: position 3,663,745 of record JBBGZY010000657.1, read on the forward strand.
GATGCGGCGTTTGTGTATCATGACACATATTTTATCATCTAGAAACTTGGATACAAAGATTACACCTCCGAAGTTCATAGAGATACCTCCAGCATCAACCAAAATCCAGGGCGCCAGTTTTGAATGGACCGTCCTTATCAGAAGGACAACCCAAAACAGTCATCTATTCCTGATGATCGCAGCAGTAGCAAGAAACTAGCTGTTACAGTGCCTTGAAAAAAGTATTCATATCCCTTGAAAATTTTCAACATTTTGTCATGTTACAACCAAAAACGTAAATGTATTTTATTGGGATTTTATGTGATAGACCAACACAAAGTGGAACATAATCGTGAAGTGGAAGGAAAATGGTAAATGGTTTTCAATTTTTTTTTTTACAAATAAATATGTGAAAAGCGTGGGGGGCATTTGTATTCAAAACTAAAATATATAAAACGTTCTGTGAGTCACCACTATAAATAAAAAAAACAATATATCCTCTATGATTCAGCAACAAAGGTTATACAAGTCTCATAAATCATGCAAAAGTAATCAAATCAAATTATGAACGCTGCGCTATCAGAGATATAAGCATCAATGCAAGTGAATAATGCTCTTCAATGAAGTGCTACACATGAAATATAAACAAATGCTATACTAAAGATATATAAAATATATATATATATATATATATATATATATATATATATATATATATATATATATATATAAATGAAAAAAGGAAGACACACATAAAAGAGACAAGAAAGGCTGCGCACCCCGGAAATTGAATTAAAGAAAAATAATTTTCCCCATGGGGCTTTAAAACAGCAATGCACATAATGAAAGGAAGTTCTTAATAGATGTATAAAAAGTTTTATCCAATATCATGGTTTGAAGTACAGTATAGAAAATCATCTGGTACAGTAACACACATCTTATTCCCCAGTGCAGTAACAATCTAACTTAGACCCCCACACTGCATGATATTCAATTGCCTTACATGGCAATTGCTGACAAACTTTATTTATATTCTACCTATTTTCATACTGACATTCGATGCAGGAACGTGAGGACCTGGAACCAACACACAGCCCATGTAAAAAATTCAAAAAATGTTAAAAATGCAAAATAAACTAAAAACATACCAGACCATCAACATTTGCTGTGTGCTATGTTGGTGATCCCATGAAGTCAGTCATTCATGTCCTACTGACACCATCCCCAATATTTTTGTTTTTGTTTTGAGGGCTATTTTTTGGACTGGCGGGTGTTGGTGGTGCCTCCTCTCCCTTCTTGGGGTGAGTCTGACCCCTCGCGGCTTCCCGGCAGGAAAAGGGGGGGGGGGGCATGCGAATTCTTTTGCGTGCCCCCTTTTTTGCTCACCGCTGCAGTTAAGGTGAGCTCTATCCTGCCGGCGGCGTCCCGTGTTCATCTCCGGACGTTTGACGGAGTGCGCATGCCTGTAGGGGCCCGGCTTGCGCACAATGCCATGACGTCACGCGCATTGCGGCGGAGATGACGACAGTGGTCGGGGCCTGTAGGCCTTCCGGGACGCCGAGGGAGCCACACAGGGGCCGCTCCATCAGCGGTTCCAGTGCCAATCCCTCCGGGTTTTTTTTTTTTTTTTTCTTGGAGGCGGTGTGGGTGGGGGGTTTGCACCTGCACATGATTATCCCATTTGCCTGAATTTGGATATAAAGGGAGACTGGAGGCCTGATAATCAGACATGATCTCCTACAGGCCAGGATGAATGCTACTGCTGCCAGGTTCTTTCTACACTAGAGCCCTTATTTTTGCATGATCGCCACCAAGCTTATCACATTGAACCTATCAACAAGTCCAACATTATCTCCAACCTACACGATTTATACAACTGATAAGGTAAACTTTTTGCTATTTCACTTTTATTCCACACAGCACTCTCCTACATACACACACCATCCTACATACACACTTTCACATTTTGATTTGCTTTTCACTTTTTTAGTTCACTTTTCATTTTTGTTTTCACACAGTAGGCACCAAGCAAGCACCATGTCATGTTACCACACCATGCACCACCTCATTCACACCATTCTTCACCACACAATGCACTCCTCTCCATTCAGGCCATCGTTGTTGCTGCGTTTTTTTTTTGTTTTTTTGTTTTTTGTTTTGTTTTTTTTTCTCCACACACAAATCTTTTTCCCTCTTTTTCACCCATTCTATCCTTCTCATTAACCTATCCATTACAATAGTATAATACACCTACCATACCACTGCATTGTTGGATCACACGATCATTAAATCTTATCGATTACATTTATGGAATGGTATTAACATTTCAATATATTTACATAGTAAAAATCCTATCCTACGCCAGTCTCCACATAGACAAATTGGAAACACTCAGTACATTACCAAGTTAATTATCAAACTTCCTCTAACTAATACATGGCTATTCTTGGGTTTCTGTTGCAGGTGTGGGCTCCTCCCCCTCATCTCCCCTTCCCCTTCCCCCCCCCCCCCTCCCGGGGGGCGCGCTAAGTGTGGCTCCTTGTAAGCCCCCTGAGGCTGGCTCTCCTGGAAGAGTGAGGGTGGCCCCCCGAGCCCTCCAGTGTTCCCATTGGCCCTCAGCACATATCCTGGACTAGAGAACACCCATTCCACCATTTAGCGGTAAAGACTCATTATCTTGGTTTAATCCAAGTGATGCACAATAATATATATTTATCTCTTTGAATTTAATTTATGTAATTCTTTTTTAGATCCAACTGTCCCCCTGAAGAGACCATATACAGGTCGAAACGCATCGGGGCTTGCTATTTATGTAACATGTAACCTAATTATGTGTATTAATATGTGTTTGTTACTGCACTGGGGAATAAGATGTGTGTTACTGTACCAGATGATTTTCTATACTGTACTTCAAACCATGATATTGGATAAAACTTTTTATACATCTATTAAGAACTTCCTTTCATTATGTGCATTGCTGTTTTAAAGCCCCATGGGGAAAATTATTTTTCTTTAATATATATATATATATATATATATATATATATATATATAGCAAATAATAAATGCCTGAAATGGTTATAATAAAGTCACAAAGTGCATAGGTGTGATAAGTAACCATAAACCATAAAAGTCCACAGGTTCAGGAATAGCAACTGATCCAAAAAACTGCAAAAGATTGATTAAAAGTCCGAATAAATAAAACTATAAATAAAAAGTGCTCCTGTGCAAAGTTCAAATGGTGTCAAACTACAAGTGCTCCACACTCCATGCGATACAGAAAACGCTGTGAAGGTGATCCAATAGCAAGATGCTGTGTTCTCACTCAGGTGCTCCCCACCTAGGTATTGAAGGCTCACCTTGAAGCGTGTGACCTTGCTAATATGCTTGGTCAATACACGCATTGGAACCACTGCTGAGTTCAGCAGTAGATCTGAAATGCTGGATGGGTCACCACTGAGCCTCGGTATGTTAATAGAAAAAGGAGGACTTCATGGTATAGTATGTAAAGACAATCTTTATTAACACAATAAAAAGATCCCACACAGGGTACTCACAATAGCCAGGTGCGTCAGTGCGCCATTCTACAACGAGCGTAAATCAATAAATAAAACCGTCCGATAACGGGATGGTATGCTGATCGCTCCTGGTAGTTCACCTACCACACATACCGTCCCATCCCCAGGACTGCCAGGTTCTCTAACAAACCTCTGAGGGCTTCACAGAACAGTTGTATTAATGCTGAGATTAAGTTACACACAGGTGGACTCTATTTACTAATTAGGTGACTTCTGAAGGCGATTGGTTCCACAAGATTTTAGTTAGGGGGTATCAGAGTAAAGGGGGCTGAATATAAATGCACACCACACTTTTCACATATTTTGAAAACCATTTATCATTTTTCTTTCCACGTCACAATTATGTGCCACTTTGTGTTGGTCTATCACATAAAATCCCAATAAAATACATTTACGTTTTTTTGGCCGTCACATGACAAAATGTGGAAAATGTCAAGGGGTATGAATACTTATTCAAGGCACTGTAAATCCTGTATAATAAATTTTAAAAAAATGTTTTGTTTTTTTTTAAACACACTGACCTTAACCAAGACACACTTTTGTCTACAGTTTTGTCCTCTAGCAAGGAGAAAAAGATAAAATGTATATTTTTTTCTCCATTCAAGAGGAGAAAAAACAAAACAAAAAACAAAACAAAAAAAAAAAACAAACACACAACACAGAAGGATGTACAGTGATTGATCAGAACCCATTTCCCAATCGTTCATACAAGAGCCCGAGCTGTCCGCAACATGCAAGTTCATATAAAAAAAAAAAGTCACCCTCTCCTATTTGTACATATTTTCCTTCCTTTTATTACCCTGGTGCTCTATTTGGCCATTAGGAGCAAAGACATTTTCCCACCCTCATATGAGGGTGCTGCATGCCTGACTAAATCACTAGCGCTGTCACATGGGAGGGGAGATAGCAATGCTCCCTATACCTGGAAATATCGGGTATTTTACTTTAATTCTGACAGCCAAAACGAACGTTGAGGAGCAATGCCGTGATGAATATACAAAGCTGGGGCAGAAAGCAGGGGCGGACTGACAACTCATGGGGCCCCCTGGGCAATAGAAGATTATGGGGGCCCCCTGGGCAATAGAAGATTATGGGGGCCCCCTGGGCAATAGAAGATTATGGGGGCCCCCTGGGCAATAGAAGATTATGGGGGCCCCCTGGGCAATAGAAGATTATGGGGCCCCCCGGGCAATAGAAGATTATGGGGCCCCCCGGGCAATAGAAGATTATGGGGCCCCCCGGGCAATAGAAGATTATGGGGCCCCCTGGGCAATAGAAGATTATGGGGCCCCCTGGGCAATAGAAGATTATGGGGCCCCCTGGGCAATAGAAGATTATGGGGCCCCCTGGGCAATAGAAGATTATGGGGCCCCCTGGGCAATAGAAGATTATGGGGCCCCCAGGTTTACAGATGGCCGTCACGCCAGGAGTAAGTAACAAACAAAACAACATATAGGGTACAGCAGTCTGGATAAGTGACATGCTCACATCAGAGTCCTCCCTTACATCAGAGTCCCAACATTCTCCTTATACATCACAGTCCACAGAGTGCCACCCTACGGAAGAGCACCCCCACAGAGTGCCACCCTACGGCAGAGCACCCCCACAGAGTGCCACCCTACGGCAGAGCACCCCCACAGAGTCACCTTCCATCAGTGTCACCTTCCATACACCTTTGTACCTTAGTGCTTGGTGTGGCAGGCAGCTGCCGGGAAAAGGTTTTTAATTAGAAAAAAAATCCACTTGTTGCAGCCTCTGAACTGTGCAAGAGAGTCGTGGAGTGAACTGCTGTGGTTGGCCTCAGATCGGGCAGTGGGGCATGTGAATAAAGGCCATGCTTGACATGTGCCATGATGTCACTGCACAGGCGTGCGCCCAGACCTGCCCTGCTGCCTGATCCGAGGCCGAGCTCTGCAGTGCACCAATCAGATGGTTCCAAATGGCAACAAGTGCATTTTTCATGGGCACAGGATTGTTAGACCGACTTCTGTTGAGCAGCAGTGGACGCACATGGATCATACAGTATATATATATATATATATATATATATATATACACATATACATACACACACACACACACACACACACAGAAGAGGCAGAAATCAGCTGAAGAAGATCAGCAGCATTGAAATGCAAAGAAAGATTTAAAAAAAAATTAAATAAATTAAATAAAAACCCACACCACGCACAGAATATACAGTCACACACACACACACACACAGCACTTTTCACCCAAAAATCAGCCTGATTGAACACACTGCTGCCCCATCTCCTGGCATGCTGGTACTTGTAGTGCCCCAGCAGCTCACAGATACATTAGGTGGTAATGCAGGAGAAGGGTGAGGGAGGGGACTGTGCCTGTGTATTGGTAGGTAGGTAGGTGTAGTAGAGATTGGGGGAGACATTCAGGACATGTCTTTCCTGCAGGAGCATTGCACTTCTCACACAAAATCGATCTAACTGCTTCTGAGACAGGAGGAGCCCTGCTAGAGGAAACATATGCTCCCCCTCCCTCTCTGCTCACCAGGGTAAGCCACTGACAAGAACCCATTTTGAACAGCTCAGCCAGCTAACCTTATCAGGCAGCAGTACGTCCCAAACTGCAGGCTGTGTCCCCCGCCTCCCTCTCCTCCAGCAGTCGGCATCTCCTGCTCCTGTGTCAAATTAGCTGCGCTGTGGAAGGGGGCGTGTACAGAGTGTTCCTATTGGCTGAGGGGGCAGTGCAGAGGCTGAGCAGATATAGCCTCGGGATTTTCACATCAAAAGCATGTCGGTGTCAGATATTTCAGGGACAGATGTACAAAAAAAAAAAAGAAAAAAAGACAGATTTTAAACATACTGTCCCTGGTTTTACTGAGTCTGGACACCCTGATGGGGCCCCCCCAGTGGCCCCGGGCCCTCAGGCAGTGCCCCTGGGAGGAAGGTAGTTAAAAAAGGAACCTGTTGCTTTTCTTTGCATGGGTCAAGCATTGGTTCACTGACACTCTCCAGATTGACAACCGTTGATGTCTGAGATGCCATAGAGCACAATGAAAACTATAATATCAAGACAGATTTTTTTTTTTTTTTGTGTGTGTGCAGCAAGAGGTGAACAGACAGCATTAATGGATATGGGCGGTGATGGCATCCATGGTCTGAGAAGACACAGGTAGATGGGTGCACCACTTACTTGAACTCCTTCTCACTCTTGCCACGGAGATCCCTCACCAGCCAGTGCGTGGAGAAGGCATCCTGAGGCGGCATACCCCATCGCATGACCGCATTTAAGAAAGCCTTTCGCTGCCGCGTGTTGAAGCCCAGGACCTACAATAAGACACAGAGGACATCCTGAAGCTTGTAGCCAAGAATAGGCCAGGAGCATTACGCAAAGCGAGACCAAGAACTCAGGCCTCGTCTCTCTGAATACAGGCTGCGACATTGGCCAGATGCAAAGGAACCAGCGTTAGTGTCATGAATCTCGTCATCTTACCTCTATGTTTCCACCAACTCGAGCTAGAAGAGGTGGGAGCAGCTTGTCTTTCTCATTGCGAAGCTGGCGACGGGACTGCCTGCGACCTATTACAAAAAAGAAACAAAAAAAATGAAAAAGCTAAACTCTAAACCGCAGAACAGATATAAAGCTCCACTCCGGAGTTCTTATCCAGCTCACCTTCTGTCCTCTCATCAAAATCTTCGTCTTCCTCTTCCGAGCCCACAGAGTACTCGGATTGGTTATCTGAAAAGGTAGAAACGGGTCATCACATTCACCCTCCCACAATCTTCAATTTGAGGAAAGCCAAACAAACCCTCCCAGGGTTAATTTTTATTAAATTTTGCCTCATGGGGGTACCCAAGAGCAGTTGCATCAATTCTTCTGCGAATGAGATTAGTATGCAGTTGTTCTTTGAACACTCAAGCTAGCATTCTTAGTTAAAGCGGAACTAAAGTCCCAAAAGAATGTTAGTTCAGACAGAACACTCTCCACTCTCCATTTCCCCCCCCCCCCCTTTTCTATATTTTTTTTTGTTAGCCCCGCCCCCAGTCGCCATTTCAAATTACGCAGAATGACGTAGATCTGGTCCTGCAGTCTCCTGGGATGCTTACATTAAATCTCCCAGGAAGCTGCAGATCAGCAAACAAAGCGGCCAGGGGAGGGGGGGTGGGGGGCTGTCTTTGTCTATAGTGCAGGTCTGGCGCTACATCTGAGCTGCCTGCCTACACCCAGAAGAAGAGGCAGCCAGCTGAAGAGAACCAAGATGGCGGCATGGAACCCACTGTGTTGCACCCAGACAGCCAGCAGCAGGACAAGGCTGTATTTGCTGTGCGGGTGAGTGTGTGCTTTGAGAGAACATAGCAATACAGGCAAGAGGGGAGAAAAAAAAAACAAAAAACATGGAAATAGTTTAATACTGCTTTGAGAGGTCTCACCTTGATCCTCCTGGGCTGCGTCATTGTAGTTGACCTGTTTCCGCACCCTCTTCCCTTTGCCCAAGTTCCGAGCCAAGTCTTCCTGCTGCTGCTCATAATGGTGCCTAAGGAGCTTCTCCCAGTAATCGGGATCTACATTCTCTTCTTGTTTTATCACCTCCCGTTCCAACTCTTCCAACTATGGACATTAAAAAGGGTAAGGGTACTCTTAAGTCAATTTAATATACACAGGCAAATCAAACAATGCTGTAAATACAGCGAGAAAGATAAGTATTGAACACGTCACCATTTTGCTAATGACATGACATGTTCGCTACAAAGGCACCAAAACAAATAAGTTCAGAAATTAGGTTATGTGTAATAAAATGGAATGTCACAGGGAAAAAAAAGTATTGAACACATCAAGAAAGGGGAGGTGCAAAAAGGCATGGAAAGCCAAGATAACAGCTGTAATCAGTAATTTGAAAGCAATTCCGGCCCCTTGTCAGTGCTAATTAATAGTCTCAACTGATGGCCTATAAAAAGGGTGTCTCATTACCAAGGTGTCACACGAGAAACATCTCATGATGGGTAAAAACAAAGAGCGCTCTCAAGACCTTCACAAGCTTATTGATGGCATTGGTTACAGAAGGATTTCTAAACTTCTGAATGTTCCAGGGAGCACTGTTGGGGACATAATCCAGAAGTGGGAAAAAAAAAAAATGATGTCACCATAAACTATCCACGACCAGGTGCTCCTCACAAGATATCTGGCAGAGGAGTGAAAAGAATTATCAGAAGAGTTGTCCAAGAGCCAAGGACCACTTGTGGAGAGCTTCAGAAAGACCTGGAATTAGCAGGTACAATTGTTTCAAAGAAAAACAATAAGTAATGATCTCAACCACCATGGCTTGTATGCACCCTCACCACGCAAGACTCCACTGCTAAAGAAAAAGCACGTTGAAGCTCGTTTAAAGTTTGCTGCCCCACATTTAGACAAGCCTGTGAAATACTGGGAGAATATAGTCTGGTCAGAGGAAACCAAAATTGAACTCTTTGGATGCCATAAAACACACCATGTTTGGAGGTCAAATGGCACATCACCCCAAAAACACCCCCCATACCAACAGTGAAGTTTAGAGGTGGAAATCTGGGAATGAATAAACTGCAAGTCCCATCTGCCACCGCAGAAGATGAACTTGTAGGTTCAATAGACTAGGACAGTGATAGCGAACCTTGGCACCCTAGATGTTTTGGAACTACATTTCCAATGATGCTCATGCACTCTGCAGGGTAGTTGAGCATCATGGGAAACATAGTTCTAAAACATCTGGGGTGCCAAAGTTCGCCATCACTGGACTAGGACTATGAGTGTGGTAATCAGCATGCTCATAGTCCACTGACACGTCCTCCAGCTAACTGAAAGCGTGTACAGGCGGTACAAGAAGAGGAGGTGTTTGCAGGAGACAGACATTGCAACCGCGATCCACTGAGGGTGCAATGCTTTGCAGGCTTCTGTGGCAAAACAATAAATGCACTTTTTTTTTCCCCTTCAAAAATGTGCGTTTATTATTTTTTTCTCTTTAGGCCACATGCACACTGGACATTTTTACAGCCGCTCCTAGGGGCTTCTGGTGTTTTTTCCTGCCTCTAAACTCCCCTGCATATTGGCCTACGTGTCCATGCACACATAGAGGAAGATTTACTAAAACTGGAGAGTGCGAAATCTGGTGCAGCCCTGCATAGAAACCAATCAGCTTCCAGGTTTTATTGCCAAAGCTTAATTAAAAGCAAGCTGAAGTTGGAAGCTGCACCAGATTCTAAGGCCCCTTTCACATTGGGGCGGTGGGGGCGTCGGCGGTACAACAGCGCTATTTTTAGCGCTGCTGTACCGTCGTTCTTGCAGCGGTATTCGGCCGCTAGCGGTGCGGTTTTACCCCCGCTGGCGGCCGAAAAAGGGTTAAAATCCGTCGTACAGCGCGGCTATAGCCGCGGTATTGCCGCGCTGTCCCATTGATTTCAATGGGCAGGAGCGGGGAAGTGCTCCAAAAAAGCGGTTTGCAGGACTTTTTTCACCGCCCTGCCTGCGCACCGCTTCAGTGTGAAAGCCCTCGGGCTTTCACACTGAACAAACAGCGGAGGCTGTTTAGGGGCGGTTTTCAGGCGGTATTTTTAGCGCAATACCGCCTGAAAACCGCTCCAGTGTGAAAGGGGCCTAAGTGCTACAGTTTTAGTAAATCTCCTAGATAGACTTTTAGCAGTGTTTAGTGGTAGGGGAAAAAAGAAAAAAACAAAAACAACACTGCCAGTGCATCCAGGAGCAGCAGAGCTTGGGCAGAAAAAAAAACAACCGCTTGACACTACTAAAAACTGCTGCTAGGCGTGTTTAGCGGTTGACCATTAATTCATTTCAAAGGCTTTTCAAAGGCTCTGTCTGTAAACCCCTATATGGACACTAGCGATGGGCTCGGGCCCGTTCGGATTTAACTCGCAAAGAAACCACCACTACACCCCACCAATCATAGGCAGTGAGGCATTTCCCGACCGGCAGCTGCACATACACACGCTGCCTATGATTGGCGGTGTGCAGTGCCGGCTTTCTGGCGGGTTCGATCCAAACAAGCCCGAGCCAATCGTTAATGGACACATTGGCTAACATGGAGGGGAGTTAACAGGCAGAGAAAAGTAAAAGCTTCTTTGTGCTGCAGTGTGCATGAGGCCATATCGAGGGAGAGAAATAAAAGCTCAAACACCTGTGAAAATCAGCTTTTTTTTTATTTTTTGAGCTGCAGTGTGCTTGGGTTCTTAAGCCTCATTAGACACAATCGGATTGTTGGCCAACAAAGCGTCAGAATTTTGTCTGAACAGCGTTTGCCAGGATTTTGTCTTGCATATTAAAACGGGCACACAATTGTCGGCCAACAAAGACGAACGTAGTGACGTACTACGTAGAATTTCAGCTTTTGAGCGCCACCCTTTGGGCACCTTCTGCTAATGTCTTGTTTGGGGAGCATTGATTCCGAGCATAAGTGTTTGTATTTTGTACTTTTGTGTGACTGACTTGTGTACAGACGATACGAAAGTCTGACAACAGACAGTTGTCCGCCAAAAATTTACAAGCCTGCCATCCAACATTTGTTGGCGGAAAGTTGGACAACAATTGTCTGATGGAGCGTACTAACGGTCGGATTTTAGGCAGTCTGTCATCACACAATTCCCTGCCGAAAATCTGATCGGGAGTACGAGGCTTAAGGCTTCTTTACATCTGAGCGTAGCACAGCAACATCTGCTGCAGCATGTTTTGTTTTTTTTGTGGAGCATTTTTGAAAAGGCACCATCCAATTGAAGGGGCCTCCCTCCGCTCCATAAAAGCTACTATACCAAATCTTGCCACAGAGCCAGTAGCTGTTGGCGTTGCGATTTTTGCCACAATTTTTGTGCATTTTGTTGCTTGATTCTGTACGCCATTCAATTAGCCTAGGTGTGAACAGGGCCTTAGGGCGCTTTTACAAGGGTCAGGCATTTTGTTCTGCAAAAAACGCTGCTGGCTTCTAGGAGGAGGTAAATAAACAACATCCTGTGTACAAGCGGCTGCGGTGCAAATTGCACAGGAACCCTGTGCATCTTTTGGTCGTTCCAGGTCCGAATTCAGCCCAAAAATTTGGGCTGAAATAGGAAACCTGAAACGGCGAAAGGAGACGCACCGGACCCCTGCTGTGAGCAGGAGATTTTGACCAGCTCTCTATGGAGCCGGTTCACATATCTCCGCAGCAGGTCCGGTGCATTTTGCGGCAAAAATGCTGTGTCTTTTGTTCAGTTTCAGGTCCAAATTCAGCCCAAAATTTGGGCTGAGATCTGACCTGAAACGGTGAACCAGGACGCACCGGTCCCCTGCTGTGAGACGGATGCGGGGGGATGGTGTGAACCCAGCCTGAAGGTTAAGGCTATGTTTCCACTATTGCGTCCCCAAAGTCGCGCGATTTGATGCAACTTTAAAAACGACTTTGATGTTCTGCGATTTAGCCAGAGTGATGTAATTCCTTATCCTGCTTAGTTCCTCCCCCTTCCTGTCTTCCACACTCACGTACATCAATATAGGATGTGATGTATTTGGGAGGAGCAGAGATCATGTGCTTCCTTAGACTTCCGTGGAAGTCGCAACAAAGTCGCGGTGTCAGACATGTACATGCGACTGCATTGCGACTTAATACCTTTCTATGGAGAAGAAGTCGCACCGAAGACGGAACAAAGCAGTGCACGAACCTTTTTTTGGAGACGCTGCGACTTGAGTCGCACTAATTAGAACGGGGACCATTGAAATACATGGGTTTTGACTTGTCATGCGACTTGACATGTGTCAAGTCGCAGTAGTGGAAACAGAGCCTTAATAAGCCTTTAAGTTGCTGACCTTACCCTTCGGCTAGTGTATCTTGCAGGGATTACTTGCTCCTCCCAGCTCCTGCATGGTTCAGACAAGCAAGCCTTCCATCAAACACCTTCCAGCCACTTGAACTGTAGATTCCCCATTCCTCTCCCATGCTCTGCGGGAAGTGCATAGGCTTCCGTCAGGCGCTCCAACTCCTAGCAGCTGCTCCGTCTTCCATGCCAGCCCCATCAGTAAAGCTGCTGCTCTGAGCTCTGGTGAGGTTAATTGCTTCAAAGCCTTTAGACCATGTGATTCGCTTTCACATCATTAACCCCCCCCCCACCTTTTTTTTTTTCTAATCCAAGCTCTTCTCACCATACTTCTCTAACAGATTGTACAGTGTTGGCATACACCCATTACTCTCCTTCCAGAGGTTACCCATCAACAAGCATTATACCTTTTGTTATGCACCATTAACCCTTCCCATCCTCATACAATAAGAAGACAGAAGGTGATATAATAAAAAACTCTTACCCTATTATTATGCGCGGTTCTTGCTTCACACGGATATACAATTCCTAGACTTATCTAATTAACATTCTGTTTTGTCTCATTGGTATGCACTGCTAACATTCTTGGGGTGGGGGCAAAGGTTGTCTATTAAAATGATTCCTTGGACATATGCATTGTTAACTTTAAGGCTGGATTCACACCTATGCATTTTTAGTGCTTTTTGCATTTTGCAGATTTGCACTACAGAACATGTTCCATAGGAAACCATGTTAAATGGACTGTAGCGCAAATCTGCAAAATGCAAAAAGCACTAAAAATGCATAGGTGTGAATCCAGCCTAAAGCCTCGTACACACGATCGGACTTTCCGACGGGAAATGTTCGATGTCAGGCTGTTGGCGGTAAATCCGACCGTGTGTACGCTCCATCAGACAATTGTTGTTAAATTTTCCTGCGAACAAATGTTGGCCAGCAGGTTTTAAAATTTTCCGCGGACAAATGTCTCTTGTTCGGATTTTCCGAGCATGTGTACACAAGTCCGTCGGACAAAAGTCCAAAGTACAAACACGCATGCTCGGAAGCAAGGACGAGCCGGAAGCGGTCGGTCTTGTAAACTAGCGTTCGTAATGGAGAAGTAACATTCGTGACGCGGCAAATTATGAAATCTGGAAATGCAGCGCACAATTCTCTTCTTCTTTAATGGGATAATAGTGAAGCTGCTTTGCTGGTGATACTGATGGAGTTATTGCAAACAAATTTTCAAAAGCCTTTTTTTTTTTCTATTGATATCAAGAATAATATTATTATGCTTTTTTTTTTATTTGGGCAAGTTAACACACCACCATTATCCCGTAGTTTTTTTTTTTTTAAATCAAATCATCTTTTCATTTATTTTATATACATACAACAAGAAAAAACACAACAAAAAAACAGCAAACGACCCCAGCCCGTATTAAGAGGGGGAAAAAAAAAAACACACCCTTGGCCCCCCATGCTCCCCCTCCCCCTGCTACTCATACGTTGGTCCTCTCCTCTCTCGTCATACCTCCAAGATATCAAACCACTTTCTCTATATTTTTTCAAATTTTCCCAAACAGCCTCTATGTAAGAAAGTATAATTTTCCTTAGTTAAAGTTTCCCTTACTTGTATTTTCCATTCTGCTACAGTAGTTGGGAATGTCCCGTAGTTTTTAAGATCAAAGATACAACTATGTTGGTGTCCCTATTCAATTTTACTTTGTATTTTTTTTAAATGTAACTGCCGACTCCCAAACTGTCATTTGAAGTAAAACACATAGCCAAGTATTATTCTGCACAATTTTTTTTTATTGTGCATTAAAAAAAAGAAAACAAACAAAATTAGACATGCTATCTGCCAATAGAACTTAACCAAAAAGTGCATTCTATGCATCCAAAAATATAGAAAATATACCAAATCAAATCATTATTCACCCCAAAAAAATAATGTCAAAGCAATAACTCCAAGGCCAACAATAAATAACACGTTATCTCCTCCGATTCCGCAACATGGCTGGTTGACGAACGGCCCTTCAGAAACTGACTGAAAAGCGCGAATCAACAAACGCCAAACTTCTACTAACACGAAATTAGCAGAAGGAGCCCAAAGGATGGCGCTGAAGAGCTGAAAAACAACGTAGTGCGTCACTACGTTTGTAATTGTTGGCCAACAATTGTGTGGCCGTGTGTATGCAAGACAAGTTTGGGCCAACGCCCTTCGGACAAAATTCCACGGTTTTGTTGGCCAACACGAGGTCTACTACGCCGAATGTCTAAAGCTTTTGGCTACTCCTGCGTCAACTCTTCGGTGGTCGCCCACAGTATCACTCGGTTGCCCAGATAGGCCTGTCCCAGCTTTGGCCTGCTTCCCCTGTGCAAGTTTGGGCCGGTTAGCTCAGTTGGTTAGAGCGTGGTGCTAATAACGCGGGTTCGAAAAGCACGAAATGAAAAACGCAAAATGAAAAGCGCGAATCAACACTCACCAAACTTCTACTAACACAAAATTAGCAGAAGGAGCCCAAAAGGTGGCGCTAAAGAGCTGAAAAACCACATAGAACAACACTACGTTCGGAATTGGTGGCCGCGTGTATGCAAGACAAAGTTTGGGCCACCGCCCTTCGGACAAAATTCCACGGTTTTGTTGGCCACACAATCCGATCGTGTGTACGAGGCTTTACACCATAAGCCAGAGATGTTGTAATTAGGATGCAATTATCTTGCACCGTTAACCCCTTTCACACCCCTAATAACCAGGCAAAACAAAGGTTATCTCATTAACAAGCATTTTCCATACATGTTGCTAGCCCTGTACAAGGTTTATTACTGGTTATGTAATTAACAAGCAATTCACCTTGTTAATCTGCACCGTCAATCTATTGCTCCCCCTTACCGGAGTTGATGGAGGGCGATTTATTTAGCTGTGAGGTCTGCAGTTATGCTCTGACGCCCCCCCCCCTCCCCACAGGGCTCACAGAGGTCTTTGTATAATTAGCAATCCTTTCAACACTGCTGCTAATTAAGGATCAGGTGTGTTTGTTCGTAATTCGCAAGGGCACACAGGAAACTATTTTTTTTCTTACGTGCCCCATTCACACTGCAATGCAGCCTAGGGCAGCGATACAATTGCTGAATTGCATGACACTGTACTTCAGTGCAGCACATTGCCATGAATGAAGTGTACATTTTGTACACTTCACATAAAGTTTGTGCAAAAAAAAAGGGGGGGGGGGAGCTACGTGATGTGCTGAATCGCACCACACTGCCCCCTACTGCAGCCGTCATAAGTGAATCCTAAAGGTTTGTCTTATTTATTTTATTTATTACCGGTACTTACAGTTGTGCTCATAAGTTTACATACCCTGGCAGAATTTATGATTTCTTGACCATTTTTCAGAGAATAACACAAAAACATTTCTTTCTCGTGGTTAGTGTTTGGCTGAAGCCATTTATTATCAATCAACTGTGTTTACTCTTTTTAAAACATAATCACAACAGAAACTACCCAAATGACCCTGATCAAAAGTTTACATACCCTGGTGATTTTGGCCTGATAACATGCATACGTTGACACAAAGGGGCTTAAATGGCTATTAAAGGATAACCATCCTCACCTGTGATCTGTTTGCTTGTAATTAGTGTGTGTGAATTAAAAGTCAATGAGTTTCTGGACTCCTGACAGACCCTTGCATCTTTCATCCAGTGCTGCACTGACGTTTCTGGATTCTGAGTCATGGGGGAAGCAAAAGAATTGTCAAAGGATTTGTGGGAAAAGGTAGTTGAACTGTATACAACAGGAAAGGAATATAAAAAGATATCCAAGGAATTGAGAATGCCAATCAGCAGTGTTCAAACTCTAATCAAGAAGTGGAAAATGAGGGGTTCTGTTGAAACCAAACCACGGTCAGGTAGACCAAATAAAATTTCAGCCACAACTGCCAGGAAAATTGTTTGGGATCCAAAGAAAAACCCACAAATAACTTCAGGTGAAATACAGGACTCTCTGAAAACATGTGGTGTGGCTGTTTCAACATGCACAATAAGGAGGCACTTGAAGAAAGATGGGCTGCATGGTCGGGTCGCCAGAAGAAAGCCATTACTACGCAAATGCCACAAAGTATCCCACTTACAATACGCCAAACAGCACAGAGACAAGCCTCAAACCTTCTGGCACAAAGTCATTTGGAGCGATGAGACCAAAATTTAGCTTTTTGGCCACAACCATAAACACTTCATTTGGAGAGGAGTCAACAATCCCCTATGATGATAGGTACACCATTCCTACTGTGAAACTCGGAGGTGGATCGCTGATGTTTTGGGGATGTGTGAGCTACAAAGGCACAGGAAATTTGGTCAAAATTGATGGCAAGATGAATGCAGTTTGTTATCAAAAAATACTGGAGGAACATTTGCTTTCATCAGCCAGGAAGCTGTGCATGGGACGTACTTGGACATTCCAGCATGACAATGATACAAAACACAAGGCCAAGTTGACCTGTCATTGGCTACAGCAAAATAAAGTGAAGGTTCTGGAGTGGCCATCCCAGTCTCCTGACCTCCAATATCAGTGAGCCACTCTGGGGAGATCTTAAACATGCAGTTCATGCAAAACAGCCCAAGAATTTACAGGAACTGGAGGCTTTTTGCCCAAGAGGAATGGGAAGCTTTACCATCTGAGAAGATAAAGAGCCTCATCCACAAATACCACAAAAGACTTCAAGCTGTCATTGATGTTAAAGGGGGCAAAACACAGTATTAAGAACTGGGGTATGTAAACTATCAGGGTAATTTGGGTAGTTTCTGTTGTCATTATGATTTAAAAAGAGTAAACACAGTTGACTGATAATAAACGGCTTCAGCCAAACACTAAACATGAGTGAAAGAAAAGTTTTTGTGTTATCATTCATATTCTCTGAAAAATGGCCAAGAAATCATAAATTCTGCCAGGGTATGTAAACTTATGAGCACAACTGTATATAGCACTGTCAATTTTTACGCTGCGCTATATTGTACATTCACATCAGTCCCTTTCCTTCTTTGAGCTTACACTCTAAGGTCCCTAACTCTCATATATACACATATTAGGACCGATTTAGGTAGGAGCCAATTAACCTACCAGCATGTCTTTGCAATTAAAGAGAATGTAAACCCACTAGATCAACATATTGCATAGAAGTATTAACTACTTAAGGACCGAGGCTCTTTCTGAGAATTGGTGTTTACAATTTAAAAACAGTTTGTTTGTTTTTTTGCTAGAAAATTACTTAGAACCCCCAAACATTGTACATTTTTTTTTCTAACACCCTAGAGATTAAAATTTTTCTATTTTTCGGTCGGGGAAAGTTCCTATCCGAAAATGCGAATGTCCGTATGCAATTCCAATGCGCAAAAAATCTTGCATGCTCGGAAACAATTCGACGCATGCTCGGAAGCATTGAACTTCATTGTCTCGGCTCGTCGTAGTGTTGTACGTCACACGTGTTCTTGACGGTCGAAAGTTCAGAGAGCTTTTGTGTGACCATGTGTATGCAAGACAAGCTTGAGCGGAATTCCGTCAGAAACGTTTTTTCTGACGGACATTCCGTTTGTGTGTACGCGGCATTGGACCAAAACTGGCCATGAATTGCATATTGTCAATAAGCTGTCTTTTTTTTTTTTTTTTTGCTGCCTTATTTTTCTTCTGTCTCTTCATCTTGTGGTCACATGTAGCTCATGTACCCCTGCACACCACTGTCTGTTATTGGCTGAGTTAATTTGGAGATTTGGAGGCCGCTGGGAGCATTAGGGCCCTTTCACACTGGGGCGGTTTGCAGGCGCTATTGCGCTAATAATAGCGCCTGCAAACCAACCCGAAAATGCCGCTGCTGTCTCTCCCGTGTGAAAGCCCTCGGGGCTTTCACACTGGAGCGATGCGCTAGCAGGACGGGAAAAAAAGTCCTGCTAGCAGCATCTTCGGAGCGGTGAAGGAGCGGAGTGTATACCGCTCCTTCACCGCTCCTGCCCATTGAAATCAATGGGACGGCGCGGCTATACCGCCGGTAAAGCGCCTCTGCAGAGGCGCTTTGCGGTGGTTTTTAGCGGGGGGGGGTAAAACCGCCCCGCTAGCGGCCGAATACCGACGGTAAAGCGCTGCTTACAATAGCGGCGCTTTACCGCCGACGCCGCCCCCACCCCAGTGTGAAAGGGCCCTAAGAGGGGACTTTTTTGCGTTAAGAATACATCATTGGATAGAATTTTTTCTTTTTTTTTTTAAACCAAAGTTTAGTGTCGCTTTAACCTCTTGGCGCTGACAGAACACAAATATGCGGCCTCTCAGGCGGATGGGCCTTGGCGCCAAGCAGACACATATTTGCGTGTAATATTGCAAAAACAGATGTGCCAAGAGCACACGCCCTGCGCCCTCTCAGCACAGTTACTGACAGCTAACAGAAAGTTCCCGATCGCTGGGAGTTTTCCGATCATGTAACGATCATATGATCACATGATCATAAACCCCACCCCACCTCCAGGCATCTTAAACCCCTTAAAGGCCCAGGAGACGCCGGCACCAGGGGGTTAAATATTCTTAAAGTGTTACTAAACCCAGGAGCCTGCATTCACTATATCTGGTCTCTCACAGTGGAGAGAACATGGAAATGCAATTGTTTAGGAGGAGTTTTCATTCTCCCACGATTGCCTTATGTGAATGCAGGACCTCTGACCCTCTGTCTGGATAGTGCTGATTGGCCCTGTGCTGATCACATGCACCCTCCCAAGAAAAAAAAAAAAAAAAAAAAACTCTCTAGCAGTACACACCAAACTGAGCATGTGCAGCTTGTCCCCAGAGCTCTGTAAATATCAGGATTTATATTGGAGTCAGTGGAAGGAGGAGAAGCTCAGGGTAGAACAGCCTTTTTACACAATGCAGAGGATTAACCCCTTAGGCTCCACAGTGAGTATTAGGCCCCTTTTCACACTTGTGCGACTTGGGACTGAAAAGTCACATGACAAGTCGCACCCCATGATTTCCAATGAGTACCCATCATATCTGTGTGACTCCAAGTTGCACCAACTTCAAAGTAGTCCCTGTTCTACTTTGGTCCAACTTTGATGCAAGTTGAGGTCCATAGACCTCAAATTTACACAGGCAATTCCCTGAAATCGCGTCAAACTCGTGGCCGCAAAATCGTGGCAAAATCACGCGACTTTCAAGTCGCAGCAGTGTGAAAGGGGTCTAACAAGCATGCTTTACTGCACATACAAACTGATTTTACTGTTGTGGGTTTAGTAACACTTTAAGGCTGGGTTCACACTTGCTGCAGCCACGGCTCGCAGCAGGGGGTCCGGTGGGTCCTTGTTCTCCTTTTCAGGGGCGAATCAGATCAGAATTTTTGCCTGAATTAGTACCTGAAACGGTTCCAAAGACGCAAAGGACTTTTTTCCAGCACGGACCGCGGCCGCCCCGGAGATGTGTAACCCGGCTCCATTGTGAGCCAGTCAGTCTCCTGTTATGCGAATTGGATGCATCCAATTCGCATATAAGTGTGAACCCAGACTATAAGGGTGTAGTAAGGATCGCAAAGCTGTATAAGCCCTGGTTTTCACTATGTATCGCACAGGAATCACACAAGAATCGCATGTGAATTGCACAGGAATGCGGCTCGAATTGAATCGCATGCACGCACTGCTTTTGTAAACGCACTGCAACCAGATCACATATAAGTTTTGTACCACGCAATCCGGTGCAGGCAAACGCACTGTGTCTGTAAAATTGTGTTTGGGGTGTCGGCAACATTGCACTGGCGCCCGCTGCAGATCTCAAGGGCAGTGCGTTTTGAACGCGGTGCAGGAAACGCACACGGGATCACAGGTTTCCCGCACCGCGTTCTAGTGTGAACCGGGGCTAAAGCCTCGTACACACGATCGGATTTTCGGCAGGGGATTGTGGGATGACCGACTGTTTTGCCTAAAATTCGACCGTCAGTACACTCCTTCAGATAATTGTTGTCCAACTTTCCGCCAACAAATGTTGGATGGCAGTAGTAAATTTTCGGCGGACAACGATCTGTTGTCAGATTTTCCTATCGTGTGTACACAAGTCCGTCACACAAACGTTCAAAGAACACGCATGCTCAGAATCAATGCTCACCAAACACTACAATAGCAGATGGTGCCCAAAGGGTGGCGCTCAAGAGCTGAAATTCCTCGTAGTGCGTCACTACGTTCGTGTTTGTTGGCTGACAATTGTGTGCCGTTAGTATGCAAGACAAGTTCCTGGCACACGCCCTTCGGACAAAAGTCTGGCACTTTGCCAACAATCCAAATGTGTGTAAAGAGGCTTTAATCTGTCTCTTTTTTCTGATCACTGAAATATCACTTGTGGGTGGAGTGAATCCAGATGTGTTTTGCATATTGTTCCACTCACCTTCTCTTCCTCCCGCACCACATATCGGGCCACCTTGAAGGAGCTGAGATACTCGTTCATATTCTGGACCTCTGTGTCCTCCGTCACGTCCTGATTGCGGTCTAACAGCCTATCGATGGCGCTTGTGTCATAATGGATCACGCTGCTGTCCTCCTCCTTGTTGTCTGCTAGCAGAGAGAAAACAGTTACCGGTAATTTGTTTTTGATCTGTATATCTTAAAGTATATCTAAATTTTTATTTTTTTTACATTTTGGATAATGTAAGGAAGGGTTAACCACTTCCTGCCCGGCCTATATATAAATGACGGCCGGGAAGCGGTTATCCTGACTGAGCGCCATAGGACGTCTAGCAGGATAACAAGCCAGCGCGCGCCCGCAGCGCAGCGATCGTTGGTGTGGTGTGACGCTCCGCATCTCCAATCGTGGTAAAGAGCCTCTAACAGAGGTTCTTTACCACGTGATCAGCTGTGACCAATCACAGCTTGAACCAGGAAGCGCCGGTAATTGGCTTTTTTCGGTTCACGCTGACAGGGAGAGACGATCGGCGGCTCTCCTGTCAGAGGGGGAGTGTGCACTGATAATCAGCAGATTGATTATCAGCGCAGCCCCCATCAGAGGTACCCACCACAATGCCAATCCGTGCCCATCAGCTGCCAGTCAGTGCCCACCCGAATTGCCCATCAAAGTGACAATGACTGCCCATCAGTAATGCCTGTCAGTACCTCCTCATCAGTGCCACCTATTAGTGCCGCCTATCAACGCCCATCAGTGCTGCATATCAGTGCCCATCAATTCTACATATTAGTGGCTCCTCATCAGTGCCCATTAGTGGCTCCTCATCAGTGCCCGTCAGTGAAGGAGAAAACAAAATTTTATACCAGAAACAAAAGAAATCTTTTTTTAAAATAGTTTTCAGAAATGTTGGTCTTTTTTAGTTTGTTTAGCCAAAAATAAAAACCCCAGTGGTGATCAAATACCAGCAAAAGAAAGCTCTATTGATGGGAAGAAAATGATAAAAACTTAGTTTGGGTACAGTGTTGGATGACCGCGCAATTTTCATTTAAAAGTGCGACAGCGCCAAAAAGCTGAAAATTGTCCTGGGCAGGAAGGGGGGAAAGTGCCCGGGTATTGAAGTGATTAAACTCCTGTTAGTTTTTATCTATTACAGGCATTTATATAGAGACAACAATTTACACAGCATTTTACATAGTGTACATTCACATCAGTCACTGCCCTCAACAAGCTTACAATCTAAGGACCCTATCTCACATACACGCGCACACATAGTAGGGCCAATATTCCTACCAGTCTGTACCTGGAGTGTGGGAGGAAGCCCACACAAGCACAGGGGGAACATGCAAACTCCATGCAAATAGTGTCTTGCCCACGCGTTTGAACTGAGGACCCCAGCACTGCAATGCAGAAGTGCAAATTACCACCAGTTTATTTTTCTGTGCATCATTAGGGAGATTCCCCTTCACTTCCTGTCCTGTAGACTCAACAGGAAGTGAGAGGATCTCTTTCCAATGAGAGAGAAATCCCCCTCTTAGACAGGTGTCACATGATCTAGTGTCCCAGTTGGAATATTCCTGTTCTTTTGGCAACTCAAAACTTTGGATTTCCCTTCACTTTCATTCTCAATGACATCAGTGATCAGGGCAGGCTCCCTAATTGGGACAGAGACATCAATAAAAAGTGACTGCACTGTATCACCTAAAATGTGAAGTTCTGTTCATCCTTCTCCTCCCCACTGCTTTACCACTTTTAGCATTTTTTTTTTTCTTTTGTAGGAGCAGGTCCTTTTACTGATGTTCGGCCCTCCCCCTCCCCGCCGGCAACCTACTGCATGATAATTCAGAAAGCGCAGCCTGTCTCGCACTGTCGCACATGTGCAGTACGAAGCGTGTCAAACAAGCGTGTTAAACATGAGGAAGTCACAGCTAGTTTCCCACATCCAAGATGGTGGCGCCAGGAACCTGAAGACCAGTGGAGGAGCGCACTGGACTCCTAAAACATGGAAGACCTTCTGCTAGTCTGTTTCTTAGTCTCTTTAAACTCGGAGGACTGACTGCTAATCTATTTTCGAGGTCTCTTTAACCACTTCAATACTGAGCACTTTCACCCCCTTCCGGGCCCAGGCCAATTTTCAGCTGTCGCACTTTGAATGAAAACTGCGCAGTCATGCAACACTGTACCCAAATGAAACTTGTATTATTTTTTTGAGACAAATAGAGAATGTTGGTTCTATATAATCACTGTGTCATAACACTGGAATTTGGATCGAGAGTATTGTTGTGGGTTTTTAACTTGTATTGCACGATGTAATAAATAAAAAAATATATATATATATTAGGGTTATTAAATAGAAAAAAAATAGACAAATAGAGCTTTCTTTTGGTGGTATTTAATCACCACTGGGGGAAGGGGGGTATTTTTTGTTAAAGAAACAAAAAAAAAAGATCAAAAAGTTTGAAAAAAATGTTTCTTAGTTTCTGTCATAAAATTTTGCAAATAAGTAATTTTTCTTCTTCACTGATGAGGCTGCACTGATGGGCACTGATAATGATGAGGTGTTACTAATGGGCACTGATAATGATGAGGCTGCACTGATGGATACTGATAATGAGGCGGCACTGATAAGCTGCACTGATGAGGCTGCATTGATAATGATGAGGCTGCATTGATGGGCACTGATAATGATGAGGCGTCACTGATGGGCACTGATAATGATGAGGCGTCACTGATGGGCACTGATAATGATGAGGCGTCACTGATGGGCACTGATAATGATGAGGCGGCACTTATAATAATGAGGCAGCACTGATAATAATGAGGCAGCACTGATGGGCACTGATAATGATGAGGCTGCACTGATAATGAGGCGGCACTGATAAGCTGCACTGATGAGGCTGCATTGATAATGATGAAGCTGCATTGATGGGCACTGATAATGATAAGGCTGCACTGATAATGATGAGGCAGCACTGATGGGCACTGATAATGAGGCGGCACTGATGGACACTGATGAGGCTGCATTGATAATGATGAGGCTGCACTGATGGGCACTGATAATGAGGCGGCACTGGTAAGCTGCACTGATGTGCACTAATGGACAATGATAAGGCTGCACTGATAATGATGAGGCGGCACTGATGGGCACTGATAATGATGAGGCGGCACTGATGGGCACTAAGGATGAGCTCTGGCATGTTCGCATGCTGCGCGTGCCGAGCCCGCCAGGAACTGGCCACTGCACAGCGCTAATCACAAGCAGTGAGACATTTCCCGATGTGCAGCTGCAGAGGTCGGGAAACGTCTCACTGCCTGTGATTAGCGCAGCGCATTGCCGACTTCCTGGCGGGCTCAGCACGTGCAGCATGCGAACATGCCAGAGCTCATCCTTAATGGGCACTGATAATAATGAGGCAGCACTGATAATGATGAGGCAGCACTGATGGGCACTGATAATGAGGCGGCACTGATAAGCTGCACTGATGGGGCCGCACTTTTGATCAGTGCCCTGATTATCAGTGTGAATGCTGTACTTCCTGTGCCCTGTCAGATCAGCTCTCCTTTCCTCACACGCTTTCTCTGTGTGAGGAAAGGAAAGCTGATAACCGGCAAGCAAGTGTGATTGGACACAGCTGATCACATGGTAAAGGGCCGCTGTGATTGACACTTTACAACGATCTGTGATCCGTGGTGTCAAAGGGACATAGCGATCACAGACACTTCCCAATGCACACCCCAGGGGGACGCACGTTCCTTGGATGATGTCCATGGACGCCCTCCCAGAACTGGAGAGCCGTGCTGTAGCTGCATATCGGCTATAGCGCAGCTGGCAACTGGTTAAATATGGAGAATCTTCTTCTAATCTATTTTCTACAGACAACATGGCACTATAGGGACCAGTCTGGACTGCTTCTTCAAAGCCGGGACTTTCCTTTAAAAAACTTACCTTCAATTTCATTCTTGAAAAGCTCCTCTGTTCCAAACTTTAGGATGTCATCGAGCTCCTGCTTGGACATGGAGCCGGCCTTGGAGCCTAGGCCTGGCCTCACTACCAAGTGAGTGAGCATCATCTTCCTCTTGGCCACCTGAGTTATCCTTTCTTCCACTGACGCCCGCGTCACAAATCTATAAATCATCACTTTGTTGGCTTGGCCAATGCGATGAGCCCGGCTGAAGGCCTGGAAATAAAGATATAATGAGGGCACAATGAATACAGTGCTAGCAACATAAACACATCCTCCTATAGTCCTTGTTTATCTAGAGAACACCCTTCATAGCAATGTAGTTATGACCGCAATTAGTATATATGAAAAATGCTGTAAAATATATGTAAAGCAAAAACATAATTTGTTAGTTTTGGATGGATTACGTCTTGCCGTCCAGGGCAATATTTACATTTATTCATACACGTTAAAATCTGCATTTTTTTTTTTGTTAGAAAATTATTTAGAACCCCCAGACATTAAACATTTCCTGAAAACAGAGGCCCTGGAGAATAAAATGGTGGCTGTTGCAATTTTTGTATGTCGCATGATATTGGCGCAGCCGTTTATCAAATGCAAATTCTCAGGATAAAATTCGCTGAAAATTAATTTTATTGAACACAATAGAATACCCAATTTTTTGTAAAAATGTAAAAAGATGATGTTGAGTCAAGTAAATAGATACCAAACACGTCAAGGTTGAAAATTGGAGACACCTGTGAAATGGCGCTAAAACTACAGTACCTAAAAATTGTCCATAGGTGATGCTTTAAAAGCCTTTACAGGCTGTCAGTTGCCTCCCCTGCCCTCCAAAATGGCTTTGTGCACTGGTGAGCAGTCATGTTGGAACAGGAAGGGGCCATCACCAAACTGTTCCCAAAAAGTTGGGGGCATGAAATTATCCAAAATGTCTTGATATGCTGACGTCTTAAGAGTTCCCTTCACTGGAACTAATAGGCCAAGCCTAACCCCTGAAGAACAACCCCCCACCATAATCCCCCCTCCACCAAATGATTTGGACCAGTCCACAAAGCAAGGTCCATAAAGACATGGATGAGCGAGTTTGGGGTGGAGGAACTTGACTGGCCTCAACCCCATAGAACACCTTTGGGATGAATTAGAGTGGAGACTGCGAGCCAGGCCTTCTCGTCCGACATCAGTGCCTGACCTCACAAATGCTCTTCTGGAAGAATGGTCAAACATTCCCATAGACACACTCCTAAACCTTGTGGACGGCCTTCCCAGAAGAGTTGAAGCTGTTATAGCTGCAAAGGGTGGACCAACTCAATATTGAACCCTACGGACTAAGACTGGGATGCCATTAAAGTTGGCGTGCGTGTAAAGGCAGCTGTCCCAATACTTTTGACAATATAGTATATGTTACCCTTTGGTATAAGGTAAGGTATATGTATGTAATAGCCGCATTAGTGTTTTTAGTCTTTTATGTACTTTATTCAATTGTGTAATAATAAAGCTTTGATACTTTTATAAACTCAGTTACCTCTTTTTATGCCCAGTATAGTCCTCATTTGAGGGATAATTTTGGTTTCACTATCAATTTAGGGATGTGGGCATAATTTACGCACTCCAAAGCAGCGGGCAACTGTATAGCTCAGACCAGTTATAATTCCCGTGGTGGTGACCTTCACAGTTTTAGATGTTACAGATTTTAACTTTTGTGGTTTTTGTGCCTTTCACGCTGCAAGCGACTTGAAAGTCATGCGATTTTTTTTGCTGAAACGATTTTGATGCGATTTCAGTGAATTCCTGTGTAAACTTGAGGTCTATGGACCTCAACTCAAAGTCAGAACAAAGTAGTGCAGGGAACTACTTTGAAGTCGGTGCGACTTGAAGTCACACAGATATGAATGGATATTATTGGAAATAATGGGGTATGACTTGTCATGCCACTTTGCAGTCCCAAGTCGCACAAGTGTGAAAGGGGCCTTAGTTTTAAGCAGAGACGAATAGACACAAAAAACAGACATTCACACATTTCCAATGTACATTGAGGCCTGAAACATGTGGTTCCCTATATATATGAAAGTTAGAATGTACAACAAGATGTATGGAGTCATACAGTGGAGATCGATGTGAAGGGAGAGTTGGTGTTTTGCTACCTGAATGTCGTTGTGGGGGTTCCAGTCGGAATCATAGATGATGACCGTGTCTGCTGTAGCTAAATTTATTCCCAGGCCCCCTGCCCGGGTGGAGAGTAGGAAACAGAACTGCTGGGCACCAGGAGCTGCAATATAAAACAGGAAACATGTAAAAAAAATAAAAAAATAAAAAAAACATAAAAACACATACAGACCAAAAAAACACATACAGTGGGGATGGAAAGTATTCAGACCCCCTTAAATGTTTCACTCTTTGTTATATTGCAGCCATTTGCTAAAATCATTTAAGTTCATTTTTTTTCCTCTTTAATGTACACACAGCACCCCATATTGTACACACAGCACCCCATATTGACAGAAAAACACAGAATTGTTGACATTTTTGCAGATTTATTAAAAAAGAAAAACTGAAATATCACATGGCCCTCAGTATTCAGACCCTTTGCTGTGACACTCATATATTTAACTCAGGTGCTGTCCATTTCTTCTGATCATCCTTGAGATGGTTCTACACCTTCATTTGAGTCCAGCTGTGTTTGATTATACTGATTGGACTTGATTAGGAAAGCCACACACCTGTCTATATAAGACCTTACAGCTCACAGTGCATGTCAGAGCAAATGAGAATCATGAGGTCAAAAGGAACTGCCTGAAGAGCTCAGAGACAGAATTGTGGCAAGGCACAGATCTGGCCAAGGTTACAAAAAAAAATTCTGCTGCACTTAAGGTTCCTAAGAGCACAGTGGCCTCCATAATCCTTAAATGGAAGACGTTTGGGACGACCAGAACCCTTCCTAGAGCTGGCCGTCCGGCCAAACTGAGCTATCGGGGGAGAAGAGCCTTGGTGAGAGAGGTAAAGAAGAATCCAAAGATCACTGTGGCTGAGCTCCAGAGATGAAGTCGGGAGATGGGAGGAAGTTGTAGAAAGTCAACCATCACTGCAGCCCTCCACCAGTCGGGGCTTTATGGCAGAGTGGCCCGACGGAAGCCTCTCCTCAATGCAAGACGCATGGAGTTTGCTAAAAAAAAAAACCCTGAAGGACTCCGAGATGGTGAGAAATAAGATTCTCTGGTCTGATGAGACCAAGATAGAACTTTTTGGCCTTAATTCTAAGCGATATGTGTGAAGAAAACCAGGCACTGCTCATCCCCTGTCCAATACAGTCCCAACAGTGAAGCATGGTGGTGGCAGCATCATGCTGTGGGGGTGTTTTTCAGCTACAGGGACAGGACTACTGGTTGCAGACGAGGGAAAGATGAATGCGGCCAAGTACAGGGATATCCTGGATGAAAACCTTCTCCAGAGTGCTCAGGACCTCAGACTGGGCCGAAGGTTTACCTTCCAACAAGACAATGACCCTAAGCACACAGCTAAAATAACAAAGGCGTGGCTTCACAACAACTCCGTGACTGTTCTTCAATGGCCCAGCCAGAGCCCTGACTTAAACCCAATTGAGCATCTCTGGAGAGACCTAAAAATGGCCGTCCACCAACATTTACCATCCAACCTGACAGAACTGGAGAGGATCTGCAAGGAGGAATGGCAGAGAATCCCCAAATCCAAGTGTGAAAAACTTGTTGCATCTTTCCCAAAAAGACTCATGTCTGTATTAGATCAAAAGGGTGCTTCTACTAAATACTGAGCAAAGGGTCTGAATACTTAGGACCATGTGATATTTCAGTTTTTCTTTTTTAATAAATCTGCAAAAATGTCAACAATTCTGTGTTTTTCTGTCAATATGGGGTGATGTGTGTACATTAATGAGGAAAAAAATGAACTTAAATGATTTTAGCAAATGGCTGCAATATAACAAAGAGTGAAAAATTTAGGGGGGTCTGAATACTTTCCGTCCCCACTTTAGGGGGAAGATTTACTAAAACTGGAGCACTCAGAATCTGGCACAGCTGCACATGGTAGCCAATCGGCTTCTAACTTCAGCTTGTTCAACAAGACCCCTTTCACACTGAAGCGCTGCTAAAACAGCCACTAACCCTAGGTTCACACCTGTGCATTTTTTAGTGCGTTTTGCAGTTAGCAGAAACGCACTACAGTCCATTTAACATGGTTTCCTTTGGTACAAGTTCACATCTATGCGTCTTGCGGCCGGTGCTTTTTTGGAAAGGGTCGGGGACTTTTTTCCCACGATTTGCCTCCATTGTGTTGTCGCCCGCTGTGTGGCATCTTATATATAGCCATGGGGCGTGGCTCCAGTTTTAGTGAATCTCCCCCATAAAAGTGAATCTCCCCATAAAGACTAAATAAAGATTTCATTTCCCTTGCTCTTCAACCAGATTCGATGGACATATCTACACACCATTAAACCTGTCAATCGCTTCCTGTCTCAGGGATCCTGTTATTCCACCATCGATCCGTTCATATTTGTATCCCTCGTAATCCAAAAAGTCTTCTAATAGGTCCAACATCTTTGTCATCTGAAAGAGGAAGGAGAGTCAGCAGAGGCAACAGTGACCACTAATCTGAAAACACAAGCTTGCTTCTTAGAACACAAGGAAGCCAATCACAGATCAGTATTCATCAGGTCATTTCGGATTTCTTGTTAATTAAAGCGTAACTAAACCCTCCTATCCTATTTAGCTAAGGAAGCTGCCATCTTGGCCTCTGTTTGATTTACAACTTCCATGGTGCTGCACCTGTGATCAGTTATGACACCAGACATTTAATGGATTGACAGTTTGGTTAAGAGAACAACTATTGTGACAGCATTCTCAGCATGCCGGGAATGTAACTGTTTTTTTTTAGAAACTGTTAAATCGGTGGGTTTAGTTCCACTTTAAGTAAGCCATGATGTGCCTCAGGTGTTGAACCTATTAAAGCAGATGCACAGTATACCTAGTGGAAGTAGTAAAAGGTCACCCTGCACCCACCTGGGAAAAGATGAGGACCCTGTGCCCCTGTTCATTCAGCTTCCGCAGCATCTTCTGTAAGAGGTGTAACTTCCCAGAGGCTTTGACAAGAGCTCCTCCCTCATAGGCACCACTAGGGAGCTTAGGTGATTCCTGAAAAATCAAGAGTGCAAGTCAGTGTTTGCCAATGGGCATACCAAAAACTCCCCTTCTGTCTGCATCACCCTGCAGGAGGAGGACAGACTCATAGCCCCCTTCTGTCTGTATCACCCTGCAGGAGGAGGACAGACTCATAGCTCCCTTCCGTCTGCATCACCCTGCAGGAGGAGGACAGACTCATAGCTCCCTTCTGTCTGTATCATCCTGCAGGAGGAGGACAGACTCATAGCTCCCTTCTGTCTGTATCACCCTGCAGGAGGAGGACAGACTCATAGCTCCCTTCTGTCTGTATCACCCTGCAGGAGGAGGACAGACTCATAGCTCCCTTCTGTCTGTATCACCCTGCAGGAGGAGGACAGACTCATAGCTCCTTCTGTCTGTATCACCCTGCAGGAGGAGGACAGACTCATAGCTCCCCTCTGTCTGTATCACCCTGCAGGAGGAGGACAGACTCATAGCCCCCTTCTGTCTGTATCACCCTGCAGGAGGACGACAGGCTCATAGCTCCCTTCTGTCTGTATCACCCTGCAGGAGGAGGACAGACTCATAGTCCCCTTCTGTCTATATCACCCTGCAGGAGGAGGACAGATTCATAGCCCCCTTCTGTCTGTATCATCCTGCAGGAGGAGGACAGACTCATAGCCCCCTTCTGTCTGTATCACCCTGCAGGAGGAGGACAGACTCATAGCTCCCTTCTGTCTGTATCACCCTGCAGGAGGAGGACAGACTCATAGCCCCCTTCT
Organism: Lithobates clamitans; assembly: GCA_037952925.1. Classification (NCBI taxonomy): domain Eukaryota; kingdom Metazoa; phylum Chordata; class Amphibia; order Anura; family Ranidae; genus Lithobates; species Lithobates clamitans. The sequence continues at coordinate 3,694,368 of JBBGZY010000657.1, forward strand.
GTCTGTATCACCCTGCAGGAGGAGGACAGACTCATAGCTCCTTCTGTCTGTATCACCCTGCAGGAGGAGGACAGACTCATAGCTCCCTTCTGTCTGTATCACCCTGCAGGAGGAGGACAGACTCATAGTCCCCTTCTGTCTATATCACCCTGCAGGAGGAGGACAGATTCATAGCTCCCTTCTGTCTGTATCACCCTGCAGGAGGAGGACAGACTCATAGCTCCCTTCTGTCTGTATCCCCCTGCAGGAGGAGGACAGACTCATAGCTCCCTTCTGTCTGTATCACCCTGCAGGAGGAGGACAGACTCATAGCTCCCTTCTGTCTGTATCACCCTGCAGGAGGAGGACAGACTCATAGCTCCCTTCGGTCTGTATCACCCTGCAGGAGGAGGACAGACTCATAGCTCCCTTCTGTCTGTATCACCCTGCAGGAGGAGGACAGACTCATAGCTCCCTTCTGTCTGTATCACCCTGCAGGAGGAGGACAGACTCATAGCTCCCTTCTGTCTGTATCATCCTGCAGGAGGAGGACAGACTCATAGCTCCCTTCTGTCTGTATCACCCTGCAGGAGGAGGACAGACTCATAGCACCCTTCCGTCTGTATCACCCTGCAGGAGGACAGACTCATAGCTTCTTTCTTCCCATATCAATGTGCATTGCTTTTCTCTATGCAGAAGCACGGAAGGTAAGTTATTTACTGAAACTCACCATGGATGCTGCAGGGAAGAGGTACGGATGGTTGCAGCATTTCTTTAGATCCATCATAATGTTGAGCAGTGACACCTGGTTTCCTCCACCTCGGGAGTTGAGTGCTTCAAAATTACGAGTGAGTATAAACTTGTAATATTTTCTGCAAAATGTGAATAGAAATAAATCATTGATTTCCAATAGAACAGATGCAATTATTGTGATTATTTACCCACTAAAATATAACCACAGCTGGTTTTATATAGAAAACATTGATTAACAATCGCATTAGAAATAGGTTTCCGTATACTATTTCTATGGACAACTGATGGCAAATACAAGAATAACCCAATACATGCTGCAGAAAAACTACAAGACCAAGCAGGCTTTGCTACCTAAAATGCTGCAAAATGCCCCCAAATGTTTACGTTCTTATCTGAGCACAAGCTACCCCATAACCGACCTCGCTGTCTGAAAGCAGAACTGTTTGAGTTGCTTGCTCAGTGAGATTTTTTTTTTTTTCCCCCTTCCAATTTTCATGGGCAGTATGCAAGGAAGAATCCAATATTCTGCTACAAGCCGCAAAGCTTTCATTTGTAAACCCTTTCGCCCATCCCTCCCCACCTCCACCATCCTCCCTCTCACTTCTGTATGGGGCTCAGCTCCACGCGAACGATCAGTTCCGTCTTGGCTGGCATATTTTTGAACACGTCGGCTTTAAGTCGGCGCAGGAGATGGGGGCCCAGTAGGTCATGAAGCTTCTTGATCTGATCCTCTTTGGAGATGTCGGCAAATTCTTCCAAGAAACCCTCCAGATTGCTAAAAAAAGAAAAATAAATACATTCTGGAGTAGTAATATCAAACAGGACACACAGAGATGTTATCTCACCGGCTCAGTATTCGGGTTCTGTGTAAATCGGCACCAGCCATTCTCAACCAGGGTTCCATGGAAGCCTACAGTTCCTCCAGAGGTTGCTTGGGGTTCCTTAAGCTCTTTCTCATTATCCTCCTATCTGATGGCACCTGCTTAGTTTTGGGGCCAATGCTACTACGCAGAATTAGCAGAATGACACCAATGAGGTTTTTATACCTTCTGCCCCACCTCTGGACTACCTAATTGGCTGCAAGAAATCACTATACAACTGACTTTGACCTCCGGAAGATTTACCCCCCCCCCCCTTCATGACCAGGGACATTTTTTTCCGATACGGCACTGCATTACTTTAACCACTTAAAGTGGGGTTCCACCCAAAAAACAAAAATACCTGTAAAAATTCTAAAAACACAAAACAAAAAAACATTTGGATATTTTTTTTTTTTCACTTACCTCTAAATGCCTGTTGCTAGGGGGTCCCTCGTAGTCTGCCTCTTCCTTTGCCTGGGCTGGTGACATCACTTCCCCCTCGGCACAGGAAGGGCTCCGCTCTGCTCCCTCCCTCCTGTCAATCATCTGGGACCCATTACAGGTCCCAGGTGATTGAGCGGCCAATCACGGCGCGCGGCGCCGCTCGCGCATGCGCAATGGGTGCCAGGCTGTGAAGCCACAGCCCGGCGCCCACAGTTGAAATGCCGATGAGCGGAGGGGGGATGAGCGGGGCTTCGATCCCCCGCATCGCTGGACCCAGGGACAGGTAAGTGTCCAATTAAAAGTCAGCAGCTGCAGTATTTGTAGCTGCTGACTTTTAATTTTTTTTTTTTTTGACGGCCCCTCTGGGTGAAACTCCTCTTTAAGGACCGAGCCTCTTTCTGAGATTTATTGTTTACAATTTAAATATCTTTTTTTTTTTTTTTTTTTTGCTAGAAAATTACTTAGAGCCCCCAAACATTATATTTCTTTTTTTTCTAACACCCTAGAGAATAAAATGGCGGTCGTTGCAATACTTTCTGTCGCACCGTATTTGTGCAGCGGTCTTACAAGCGCACTTTTTTTTTTGTGGAAAAAATACACTTTTTTTAAATGAAAAAAATAAAACAGTAAAGTTAGCCCAATTTTTTTTTCATATTGTGAAAGATAATGTTACGCCGAGTAAAATGATACCCAACATGTCAGGCTACAAAATTGCGCCCGCTCGTGGAATGGCGACAAACTTTTACCCTTAAAAATCTCCATAGGCGACGTTTAAAAAAATTCTACAGGTTGCATGTTTTGAGTTACAGAGGAGTCCTAGGGCTAGAATTATTGCTCTCACTCTAACGATCGCGGCGATACCTCACATGTGTGGTTTGAACACCGTTTTCATACGCGGGCGCTACTCACGTATGTGTTCGCTTCTGCACGCGAGCTCTGCGGGACGGGGTGCATGTAAAAAAAATGTTTTTTCTCTTATTTATTTTATCTTTTCTTTTTTATTTTTACACTGTTCTTTAAAAAAAAAAAAAAAAAAAAAATGTCACTTTTATTCCTATTGCAAGGATTGTAAACATCCCTTGAAAAAGAAAAAAAGCATGACAGGTCCTCTTAAATATGAGATCTGGGGTCAAAAAGACCTCAGATCTCATATTTACACTAAAATGCAATAAATAAATAAAAAAAAAAGTTGTCATCTGAAAAAATGAAAAAAAAAATAAAAAAATGGCCTTTTAAGAACTATGGGCGGAGGTGACGTTTTGACACCGCTTCCGCCCTACAATGATATGAAGATGGGTGGGGGGCCATCTTCCCCATGTCTAGCCAGGAGAAGGACTCGATCGCCTCCGCCGCTACCGACGGCTCCGGTAAGCGTCGGAGGGCACCGGAGCGCGGCGGGAGGCCGTCTCCCGCCACAGGGATCTTGCGGCGAATCCGCTGCAGATACCACTTTTATCTGAAGGTGGACCGCCCGCTGAAGAAGAGGATACCGGGGTTATGGCAGCTAGCTGCTGCCATAAAAACGATAATCCTCTTCAAAGTACCGACGTAAAACTGCGGCGGGTGGTCCGTAAGTGGTTAACTGACAATTGCACGGTCGTGCGACACTGTAGCTGTATGTCCTTTTTTCCCCACAAATAGAGCTTTCTTTTGGTGGTATTTTTTATTTTTTGCGCTAAACAAAAAAAGAGCGCCAATTTTGAAAAAGAAAAAAAAAAAAAACAATTTTTACTTTCTGCACAGCTATAAGATATATTCAATAAAAATAAAAAATGAAAAAAAAAAAAATCTAATTTTTTTCATCAATTTAGGCCAATATGTATTCTGCCACGTATTGTTGGTAAAAAAAATCCCAATAAGCGTATATTGATTGGTTATATTGTCTACAAGCTATGGGATATTTTCATTTATTTTATTTATTTATTTATTTTTTTCCAATAAGTGTATATTGAAAGTTATAGCATCTACAAACTATGGGATATATACTGGAATTATTTTTTTTTTTTTCTACTAGTAATGGTGGTGATCAGCGACTTGTAGGGGGACTGTGATATTGTAGCGGACATACTGACACTAACTGACACTTTTTCACTGCAATGTCCCCAGGTACAGCACCATCTCCAGCAAGGAAAACAGTGAGCAGCACAGTAGTGACATCACCAAATCTCCTGAAACTGGCATCCAGAGGAAGAAGTGCGGACATACAGCTAGCACCGATAATCAGGGCACTATCAGTACAGCCTATCAGTGTACATGTCTCCCTTTTGCAGAAGCCGGTCATTGGCTCTCTTTTCCTCTTCACACTGACAAGCATGAGGAGGAGAGGAGAAGAGTGCCGATAACCGGCTTCTATTTACATCCATGATCAGCTGTGATTGGACACAGCTGATTACGTGGTAAAGAGCCACTGATTGGCTCTTCACCACCATCTGCAGTGGCAGGCGCGATCACGCCTACGATCGGGCGCGATCACGTTCTGGGACGCTGTCATATGATAGCGTCCCAGAAGTAGCCCCCCGGCCGTGCTGTAGCCGTCATTTGGCTATAGTGCGGTCGACAAGTGGTGCGGCCGTGCATGGCAGCCAATCAGCTTCTCACTTCAGCTTGTTCCATTAAGTTTTGACAAAAACACAAAACAAAAACTAGAAGCTGAATGGTTTCTATGCAGAGCTGCACCAGGATTTGCACTGTTCAGTTTTAGTAAATCAACCCCCATGGTGTCAGATACATACTTGAACCTCTGCGGTGTCAGGAAGTTGAGCAGATGAAACAGTTCCTCCAGGTTGTTCTGGAGAGGGGTCCCCGTGAGGAGCAGCTTGTAGTCAATCTTGTAGCCATTGAGGACCCGGAAAAACTGCAACACAGAACAAATAACTGAGCTGTCTATATAAACTACAGACACGTGAGAAGACAGGAAAACGGAGTACGAGGTTTTGTACAAAAGAAAAGAGGATCGCGAGCCACAAAACGGACAGGGCCCAAAGAAAAACTCTTAAGCCGGCCATAGATGTATCGAATCTCAGTCAGTTCAGGAGGGCCTGGCCGAGATTCAATCCATCTATGGGCAGGCTGATTGTACTAAGGTTGCCACATCATCCCTTTAATCCAGGACACATATGAATTACACAGGTTCTGAGGCTGATTTAATGCAGATAAGGCACCAAGTGAGTTTAATTACCACCTTAATCAGCCACAGAACCTGAGTAATTAATGTGTGTCCTGGACTAAAGGAATGATGTGGCAACCCTAGATTGTATCCAAGTCTATCGATCAACTTGGGTACAACCAGCATGTCAGATTTTTAGCATGTGATTATTGCCAGCGGCTATAGCCGCTAGCAGTAATCACTGCATTTTCACGGCAAGGGGTGGCTTCCTGCGCCCCCTGCTGGCAGAACAAAATAACTCCGTGGGAGGGATTCCCCCATCAATACTGACTCTACGATTTTCCTTCCTGCAAAATCACATACCGTATATACTCGAGTATGGGCCGACCCGAATATAAGCCGAGGCACATAATTTTTCCACAAAAAAAACTGGGAAAACTTATTGACTCGAGTATAAGCCTAGGGTGGGAAAACGTAGCAGCTACTGGGTAAACAATGCCCATCTGCAGCCGTACCTTTGATTACTAAAACAGCGGGTACCTCCCGCTGTGTTATGCAGTCTGTTCGGTGGCCGTCCATTGTAACAAAGCCCCGCCTCCTCCTCGTCTGTGATAGGCAGAACACTGATACAGTTTCCCAGCATTGTATCAGTGTTCCTCTATTACGGACGAGGTGGAGGCGGGGCTTTGTTACAATGGTCAGCGCCGAACAGACTGCATAACACAGCGGGAGACACCCGCTGTTTTAGCAATCAAAGGTACGGCTGCAGCTTGGCACAGTGAGGCTGCACCCACACTCAAGACCCTGACTCGAGTATAAGCCGAGGGGGGGTTTTTCAGCCTTAAAAATGGGCTGAAAAACTTGGCTTATACTCGAATATACGGTAATCCATGGCCTGCTTTCCTGTAATGTACAACAACCAGTTATGTTTGTGTAATACAGGTCACCGCTTAGACCCACCCAGTGCCGATGAAGTGTATTAAATTATGTGGCTTCAGCCAACGCTGCTCCGGCCACACACCCCGGCGTGTTTCATCTCTCCCACCGGTGGGCTGGGCGAAACGCGTCAGCGGTGTGGAAGTGGGAGCTCTGCCTGAGGCCATATAATTTAATACACTTCATCGGCACTGGGTGGGTCTGAGCGGCGTCCTATATTACACAGCTTGACACTTCTGGATGAGGGAACTATGAGGCCTGCTCCCATTCCGGTAGGGAGACAATTCAGCCTCAGCTTGGAGCGGCGCTGCAAGCGTCTTTATGAACCAGGTACTTCATTATTCCATATAAGCACCAGTTTATGAAAAGAAAAACACGTTTGGAGCTATTGCCAATAAGAACATGCCTACTGAGCCCTTATGAGTCTAGGTCTGCTTTTCAGGGTGCACGGAGATTGCCCTTACTGTTGATGGCTTCCGGACACACCTTTGACTGGTTGTTCTTCAGGCGGTGAGCTTCATCCACCACCAGACAGGCCCAAGTAATGGATCCCAGAGCAGCCTGATCAATCGTCACCAGCTCATAGGAAGTAAGCAGCACGTGGAACTTGACCTGGGCTTGAGCCTAAATAACGAGAGTCAAAACAACAACATAAAGTCGTGCAAAGGGAAGGCTCAAAGGATCAAAACCCAAGACACTCTTTGGACTATAGACCGACATCCACCAACATCCCACCTTCATCTTGAAGGCTTTCTTCCCTCCCTTTATGACGTTGTCCTGGTAGGAGAACTCGTTTTCTCGGGTGACAGATCTGCTGTCCTTGTCCCCCGTATAGGTAACAACGTAGAAGTCGGGCGCCCACATCTGGAACTCGCGCTCCCAGTTGATGATGGTGGACAATGGCGCACTTACAAGGAAAGGACCTCTTGTATGACCCTGGCGAAGACAGAAAAAAAAAAAGCACAAAGTGAACCCCTCAATTCCAACACGCAATGTTCTCCACTAGCTCTGTTATCTGATAATTACTGCCAAAGCAGCTTAGAGAGGAGGTCCAGCCCCCCCACGAAAAATTAAAAGTCAGCCGCTAAAAATACTGCAGCTGCTGACTTTTAACATTAGGACCCTTACCTGTCCAGGGAGCCCGGGATGTTGGCACCCCAGCGGATCGGCTGTTGGGTGCAGCCGCCGCCATTCCTGGTAAGCGAACCCGGCGACAGTGAAGCCTTTCGGCTTGACAGCCAGTTCCCTACTGCGCATGCGTGAAGCACGCTGCGCTTTTTTAATTGGTCTAGAGGCAAAGGAAGGAGGAGGGGGGCCGAACTTCCGAGAGACAGCGCCGCAGCCCTGTTTCCCGGAAGAGGGGAATGGTACCTGTCAAAAACAGGTACCCATGCTCCTTCACCCCTGAAAGGTGCCAAATGTGGCACCGGGGGAGGAGACGGATAAGCAGAAGTTCCACTTTTGAGTGGAACTCAGCTTTAGGCAAGAGCTGCAGGTAAGAATAATGACTAGACAGCAAAACCCCCAATGTGTGACAAACGTTCGATCATTTGATCATCAACAGTCCTCCCAGATTCAGACAAATTTTCTGACATTAGCACAGATTCTCCTAGACAGCAAAGCAGCTAAAGTTCATCTAAACCCCAGAACAAAAATTTTATATATCGCAGATTACCAGTCGCTACATGTGATCACTGCATTACTTTACTTTTTTTCAGTCAATATTTCCTTCATCCAATTGAAGACCAGGCCTTTTCTGGCACTTTTTGTTTACAAGTTTAAATCAGTATCTTTTGCTTGAAAGGAAGCCATCTATTGATTACAACTGTCATGTGACTCGTCACGGCGGTAACATGGTACCAGCAACGAGCTGGTACTCTGGTCATCAGCCGTGTCCCGCGGTGACAGATCGCACTGCTGCGCGGCCCCGTGATTGGCGCATCATGACAGGACGTGATATGACATCGAGTCAGGATGGGAAGGCGCCCGCCCAGCCGTTAATCTGCTATTGGACAAGCAAGAACTGATTAAGAGGTTTCAGATGCCGGGAGGAAGGGCGGGGTTAATGATCATGTGACCACCGAGACTGTAACAGCATGCAGGGTGCACGCTCTTGGCACATCTGTGTCTGCTAATTGGTATACAAATATGCAGCTGCTGGGGGCACCAGAGCCCACCCTCCAAGAGGGCACATATTTGCGTACTGTTGGCGCTTAGGAATTGAAAAAAAAAAAAAAAAATTGTTTGTCACGATGTCGCTTTGGTCCTCCAAGGCCATATAGGCAATCAGAGACGATCCGGTCTCTGTTCGCCTCTGTGACCAGCCGGCCGCACCGTTGGATCATTTCTCGGGTAAGCCTGAGAAACACTGGCAAATGGCGGAAGGAGGGGGAGACGTCTAATGAGCCACTCGGAGCGCTTTCATGAGATAGCCAGCTGCCTGGTGAAAATAGAAATAGGGGGGTTATGGCTGATAGTTTCAGTCATAACCCTGGTAAACCACAACATATATATATATATATATATATATATATATATATATATATATATTGCGTTAGTCAAGTGGCTAAATTCTCCTTGTGATCCTGTCAATAACACAATTCCAGTCCTAGGGTGACACTGCAAAATAGACAATAGCAAAATCAACAGGTATTTTTTGCACTTATACAGATATCACCACCAGCAGCAGGAAGGAGGTCCTGATTCCTCTATATAGATCTTTGTATCACTAAAAGGGATCACCAGCAGGAGGGAGGAGGCCCCGATTCTTCGATATAGATCTTTGTATCACTAAAAGGAATCACCAGCAGCAGGGAGGAGGTCCCGATTCCTCATTATAGATCTTTAGTTATCAATGGAGGGGTCTCACCAGCAGGAAGGAGGTCCTGAATTTTGTTTGGGTACAACGTCACATGACCGCGCAATTCTCAGTTAAAGCGACGCAATGCCGTATCGAAAAAAGAAAAAGGCCTGGTCATTGAGCAGCCAAATCTTCCGGGGCTGAAGTGGTTAAGGACATAGGCGAGATATGACTCAACCACCGCCGGCGTAGCCGGTCCCAACCAGTCTGTCAGATGGCGTAGCTACCCAGCCAAATAATAATAACATAAGTTAGGCAATGCCAGCATCAGCCTTAGGGCGCTGCAGAGTGGAGAATTTAAGTTTCCGCCTATGGGTGGCCCAAATAAAAGGTGATAAGTAGCATGTCTGGGGTTTTTAAAAAAATGATTTAGGTATTGATGTAGGTATGTGAGAAGCATAGGTGTGCGCAGCCTAATGCATTAGGGTGTGCACCCTTAAGCTCAAACACCCATGCATATGTATGTATCTACATATATATGACCCCGGGACATTGATCTCCCTGCTGGCACAGTGAAAGAGGAAAGGATAAACACTTCTCTTATGGCAGAGCCGGTAAGAGGGAGATCTTTCCCATGTTCCAGTTGCTACACAGAACGATAACACTAATGCGCATGGGGGGATTAGGGTGTGCCTGGGCACACCCGGCACACCCTGTGCGCACGCCTATAGTGAGAAGTCACATACAGACACTTGGGCAGACGTATCATCTTGTCTTACCTCTTTATACAGGGAATACAGGAACACGATGGTCTGTATGGTCTTCCCTAGACCCATCTCATCTGCCAGGATGGTATCTGTGCCCTGGGCCCAGGAGAAGCGCAGCCAGTTCAGCCCCTCCAGCTGGTACATGTGCAGGGTACCTCCTGTGGCGGTCACAAACTGCGGCTGAGCTTCATATTTCACTGTGGTCTGTGTAAGAGTCATTATAGACATTAATGAACAGGTACAATCAGGGCAAACAAACAAAATAGAAAATAGAAGATTAATTGCTTGATGAACACTGAAGGATAATCAAATCACCTCAAAATAAAATCATAATAAAAAGTGCAGCGCAATAACCAATAAAACACCAGTCCAAAAAAAGAAATAGAGACATTACACTTCATACTTGTTGCACATTAATGCTTTGTCAATAAATAAAAATGCCATAAATATATTCCCTATTTTGTAGATGCTATAACTTTTGCGCAAACCAATTAATATACGCTTATTGGGATTTTTTTTTACCAAAAATATGTAGCAGAAAACATATTGGCCTAAACTGATAAAGAAATGTGATTTTTTAATTTTTTTTTATTGGATATGTTTTATAGCAGAAAGTAAAAAATATTGTTTTTTTTTTTTTTTCAAAATTGTCGCTCTTGTTTTGTTTTTATCGCAAAAAATAAAAAACGCAGAGGTGATCAAATGCCACCAAAAATCGTTTGTAAACAACAAAAAAAAAAGAAAAGAAAGCTCTATTTGTGGGGAAATGAAGGACATCGATTTTATTTGGATACAGTGTCGCACGACCGCGCAATTGTCAGTTAAATTAACGCAGTGCCATATCATAAAAAAATGGCCTGGTCAGGAAGGCGGTAAAACCTTCCGGAGCTGAAGTGGTTAACTACTTGACCTCCAGAAGATTCCCCCCCCCCCCTTCATGACCAGGCCATTTTTTTTGAGACACGGACTGTGTCATTTTAACTGACAATTGCGCGGTCGTGCGACGCTGTACCCAAATAAAATTTGTCCTTTTTTCCCCACAAATAGAGCTTTCTTTTGCTGGTATTTGATCACCTCTTATTTTTTTAGATAATTTTGAAAAAAAAAATCAATATTTTTTACTTTCTGCTATAAAACATATTGAATTAAAAAAAAATGTAAAAAGTCAAATTTCTTAATAAATTAAGGAAAATATGTATTTCCCACAAATAGAGCTTTCTTTTGGTGGTAGTTGATCACCTCTGGGGTTTTTATTTTTTGCGCTATAAGCAAAACAAGAACGACAATCTATATTTTTTTTACTTTCTGCTATAAAACATATCCAATAAAAAAATTTACAAAATCAAATGTCTTCATCAGTTTAGGCAAATATGTATTCTGCTACGTGTTTTTTGGCAAAGAAAATCCCAATAAGCGTATATTGATTGGTTTGCGCAAAAGTTATAGCGTCTACAAACTATGGGATATATACTGGAATTTTTATTACATTTTTTACAAGTAATGGCGGCAATCAGCGACTTATAGCGGGACTGCGACATTGCAGGGAACAGTCGGGACACTGAGACTTTTTGGGAACCAGTGACACTAATAGAGTGATCAACGCTAAAAACATACACTGTCACTGTACTAATCACACTGGCTTGGAAGGGGTTAAAATAAGGGGGCGATCAAAGGGTTAACTGTGCTTGACCAGTGTTTGTGTACAGTGGAGGAGGTGCTTTGACTAGGGGAAGGTATGGATCCATGTCTCTGCTTTGCACAGGATCCATGCCTTCTCTACTGACAGAACGGTGATCTGCCTTGTTTACATAGGCAGATCGCCATTCTGGCTCTCTGCCTAATGATTGGTGGGTGAATTGGGTCCGCGGTACCCGCAGATCAGCTCCCACTGTGTATAATCACAGCAAGAGCAGGTCGCTGGTGGCGAGCATGCGTGCCCCAGACCCGGAAGTGCAGGATCACACATGATCCTGTGCAGCAGAGCCGCCTTGCCACTGTATATGTACGTTATACGCTCAACAAGCGGTTAAAGTGGTTGCAAACCCTTACAGACCACTTTTACCTACAGGTAAGCCTATAAATAAGGCTTACCTGTAGGTACTGGAAATATCTCTTAAACCTGCACGGTTTAGGAGATATTTGCCACATACGCTTGCGCCGGTGTCATCAGCGCATGCGCACTGGAGAAAGGGCACGATCGTGCCGTTTCTACAGGGCCCGTGCCGCGACTGTCGGCTCCCGCGCGCACGCGTGGGAGTGACGTCACGCGACTCCGGGCCAGTCACAGAGCCGAAAGGAGGAGGGGTGAAGATGGGCACGGCCACCAGCGGGGGACATCGCGGGCTTCGTTTGCAGGTAAGTGGCACATAATGGGGCTAGTATGCGATGCGATGAATACTAGCCCATTATGCTTTTACTTTGCAGGGAACAAAAGAGGAAGTAAAACCCGTCAGGGTTTACTTCCTCTTTGAAGCGGGTGTAGGGCCACGGTAATACAGCGATACAGCTGCTTTATATAAGTGGCGCCCTCAGTGTTTTGTCAGGAGGTGTACTTACATCGCTGGTGGGGGAGCTGGGCACAGCGTGCATGAATGATTCCTTGAGGTTCATCTTGAACTGAGGGGGGCAGAGGGCACTCTCTCCCATAATCTGTTCTCTGAAAGACAGAAGGCAGGTGAATGGATGACCCAGGAATAAGGTAAGCATCAAGGTGGAGTCTTCTTAATGTTTTGGGTTTTTTTTACATTTATTTTATTCAAGGAGTATTAAAGCGGTATTAAACTCCAAACCAAAAACGTACTACTTTGCAGCTTACCAATCATTAGATGTGGTGGCTGCATTCGTTTTCCTTTATTTTAAGGCTTTTTTCCTGCTCTGTTCTCACCTGGTGATCTGCCCAGTACCATACCTCCTATATCAGTGATGGCGAACCTTGGCACCCCAGATGTTTTGGAACTACATTCCCCATGATGCTCATGCACTCTGCAGTGTAGTTGAGCATTATGGGATATGTAGTTCCAAAACATCTGGGGTGCCAAGGTTCACCATCACTGTCCTATATTATGGCACCCCCACTCTGGATGAAGGAGCACTGGGGGCACATTTGGACAGCAGCATTGTTAGTCTGGGGGAAAGGGGACTGTTCAATGTACTAGCAGATTTAGATACACTAAGGCCCCTTTCACACTGGGGCGGTTTGCAGGCGTTATTGCGCTAAAAATACCGCCTGAAAACCGCCCCTAAACAGCCTCCGCTGTTTGTTCAGTGTGAAAGCCCGAGGGCTTTCACACTGAAGTGGTGCGCAGGCAGGGCGGTGAAAAAAGTCCTGCAAACCGCTTTTTTGGAGCGGGGAAGGAGCGGTGTATTCACCGCTCCTGCCCATTGAAATCAATAGGACAGCGCGGCTATACCGCGGCAATACCGCGGCTATAGCCGCGCTGTACGAGGGATTTTAACCCTTTTTCGGCCGCCAGCGGGGGTTAAAACCGCATCGCTAGCGGCCGAATACAGCTGCAAGAACGCTGTTGTACCGCCGACGCCCCCACCGCCCCAGTGTGAAAGGGGCCTAACAAATTAAAGCAAAACTCTACTTTACTTTCCTTTTAGACCCCTTACACACTGAGGCGCTTTTCAGGAGCTTTGTTGCTAAAAAAAAAAAGCACCCGAGAAGCTCACGAAAACCTATGTCCATTAAAGTCAATGAATGCTTTCACACTGGGGCATTGCGCTGGAAGGGAGGTGAAAAAAACGCCCCTCTCCATTGAAATGAATGGAAAGCTCTTCAAAAGCGCTTGAAAAGCTCTTCAAAAACGTCTGAAAAGCTCTTCAAAAGTGTTCAGTGTTTTACTGGCAGTTTAGAAGCGCCTCAGTGTGAAAGGGGCTTTAGAATAAGACCCCTTTCACACTGAGGCGCTTTCACGCTAAAAAAAGCACCTGAAAAGCTAAAAAAAATAAAAAAAACCATATTTCCATTAAAATCAATGAATGCTTTCACACTGGGGCAGTGGGCTGGCAGGGCTTTGAAAAAAACGTCCCTTTCCATTGATTAAATGGAAAGCTCTTCAAAAGCGCTCAGTGTTTTACCTGCAGTTTAGAAGCGCCTCAGTGTGAAAGGGGCCTTAGAATAAGACCCCTTTCTTACCAGGGCGCTTTGCAGGTCGCTACAGCGCTAAAAATAGCGTCTGCAAAGCGCCCTGAAAGAGCCGCTGCTGTGTCTCCAATGTGAAAGCCCCGAGCGCTTTCACACTGGAGCGGTGCGCTGGCAGGACGGTAGCAGCATCTTTGGAGCGGTGTATAAACCGCTCCGTCACATTGAAATCAATGGGGCAGCGCGGCTATACCGCCGGCATAGCGCTGCTGCAGCAGCACTTTGCTGTGGTTTTAACCCTTTCTCGGCCACTAGCAGGGGGGGTAAAACTGCCCCTGCTAGCGGCCGAATACCGCCGCTAAAACGACGGTAAATCGGCGCTAAAAATAGCGCCGTTTTACCGCCAGCGCCCGCATCGCCCCAGTGTGAAGGGGCTCTAAAGGTTTTACCTAGATAAATAAAAGCTGATCATTGTAAGCACCCCCTGTCAATGGTAACTGGTTTGTCTCATCCTTCTAACTGCTACATTCTGCTGGAGAGCTTGTTCTTTTTGAAAAACAACAGGCTTACTTGGCTGGATCACCAGATGAAAACAGAAGAAAGAAAGCCTAAAAAGAAAACAGGTGCAGCCGTTATGTCTAAAAAAAAAATGGGTAAGCTGCAATATAATAAATGTTTGCTTTTGGGTTTATTACCACTTTAATGTTCACCCCTCACCACTCCATGTAAACCACCATTTACTCAAATTTCAAAACAGTTTTCCACTAACAGAAAGTCACAACCATGACTATCCTGTAAGGGAATAAAGCCGCATGGGATGGGTGCTTTCTCAGCCTCTTTCCCAAAATCCCCCATTATCAGAAATTCAGCTGAGACAAGCGACTGGTACCTGTGTTGCCAGTACATCTGTTTGTGGTAGTTGACGTCGGGCAGCTTCATGTTGTCCTCCTCCCATGTAGACTGGTCATAGGACAAATCCCTCCATTTCACCAGATAGCTGTAATTCCCTCTCTTATCCACGCTGCAGGACAAAGACAGACACCACAGACCTCAATGTCACATGTTCACACTGTATGCTTTTTGACTAAATAGAAAAAAAAGTTAAGAGTTGCTCGAGGCCGGCCTTTCTTAACCAGGGTTCATTGGAACCCCAACGTTCCTCCAGAGATTGCTAGGGGTTCCTAAAGCAATGAGTGATTTCTGCTTCTCAGATAAGTGACCAATGACACCAGTGACCCTTCAGCTATCAATATAAGTGGGCCTTCTCTCACTCACCACATATGTAAGACGTATTCTGCCCCCTGACCACATGTGTACAGAGAATTCTTTCTACTAACCACCAATATAAGGTGTATTCTTCCCTCTGACCTTCAATGTAAGGAACATTCTTCCCACTGACCTTCAATGTAAGGAACATTCTTCCCTCTGACCTCCAATGTAAGGAACATTCTTCCCACTGATCACCAATGTAAGGGGCATTCTTCCCACTGACCTCCAATGTAAGGAACATTCTTCCCACTGACCACCAGTGTAAGGGGCATTCTTCCCACTGACCTCCAATGTAAGGAACATTCTTCCCACTGACCTCCAATGTAAGGAACATTCTTCCCACTGATCACCAATGTAAGGGGCATTCTTCCCACTGACCACCAGTGTAAGGGGCATTCTTCCCACTGACCTCCAATGTAAGGAACATTCTTCCCACTGACCTCCAATGTAAGGAACATTCTTCCCACTGATCACCAGTGTAAGGGGCATTCTTCTCACTGACCTCCAATGTAAGGAACATTCTTCCCACTGATCACCAATGTAAGGAACATTCTTCCCACTGATCACCAATGTAAGGAACATTCTTCCCACTGATCACCAATGTAAGGGACATTCTTCCCACTGATCACCAATGTAAGGGGCATTCTTCCCACTGACCACCAGTGTAAGGGGCATTCTTCCCTCTGACCACCAATGTAAGGAGCATTCTTCTCACTGATCACCAATGTAAGGAGCATTCTTTCCTCTGACCACCAGTGTAAGGGGTATTCTTTACACTGACCATCAATGTAAGCGTAACACATAACAGGTCCCAGAAGATTGCCTGGCCACTAGCCACGGCCGGGTATGCACACCCGGCCGTGACTGTATTTAAAGCCCCAGTCCCGAAAAAAAAATAATTAAAAAAATGAGAATTGCAGTAGGTCCTCCACACTGCAAGGGGTATATTCTTGTTAAAGTGGTAGTAAACTCTATTTATTATTTTTATTTTTACCTATAGATAAGCTTATAACCACTTCATCCCCGGAAGAATTTACCCCCTTCCTGACCAGAGCACTTTTTGCGATTCGGCACTGCATCGCTTTAAAGGACAATTGCGCGGTCGTGCGACGTGGCACTCAAACAAAATTTATGTCCTTTTTTTCCCCACAAATAGAGCTTTCTTTTGGTGGTATTTGATCACCTCTGCGGGTTTTATTTTTTGCGCTATAAATGGAAAAAGACCGACAATTTTGAAAAAAAAAACGCATTATTTTTTACTTTTTGCTGTAATAAATATCCCCCAAAAATATAAAAGAAAACAATTTTTTTCCCCAGTTTAGGCCGATACGTATTCTTCTACATATTTTTGGTAAAAAAAAAAATCGCAATAAGCGATTATTGATTGGTTTGCGCAAAAGTTATAGCGTTTACAAAATAGGGGATAGTTTTATGGCATTTTTATTAATAATTTTTTTTTTTAAAGGCGGCGATCAGCGATTTTTATCGTGACTGCGACATTATGGCGGACACATCTGTTGACACATTTTTGGGACCATTGTCATTTATACAGCAATCAGTGCTATACAAATGCACTGATTCCTGTGTAAATGACACTGGCAGTGAAGGGGTTAACCACTAGGTGGCAGTGTAGGGCTTAAGTGTGTCCTAGGGGCGTGTTTCTAACTGTGGGGGGGCGTGGCTGTGTGTGTGACACGTCACTGATCTCTGCTCCCGATGACAGGGAGCAGAGATCAGTGACACTGTCACTAGGCAGGACGGGGAGATGCTTGTTTACATTAGCATCTCCCCGTTCTTCCTCCCCGTAAGGCGATCAAGTCCGCGGGACCCGCAACCCGACCCACGGAGCCTGCCGCCCGCTAGCCGCCTCTTAAAGGGGAACGTACAGGTACGTGATTCTGCCTGTACGAGCCATTCTGCCGCAGTATATCTGCGTGATGCGGTCGGCAAGCGGATAATAAAGCTTACCTGTAGGTTACATGAATACTAGAGGTCGACCGATATATCGGCCGGCCGATATATCGGCCGATATTTGGCTCTTTTTACTTAATCGGCATCGGCCGATTATGCTGATAAAAAAAGCCGATTATACCATGGGACTTGCAAATGACTTCTGTATTAGTCAATGCAAGTTGTCTGAAGTTATCTTCTCTCCTCCTCTGGGCAGCCTGCCAAGTCTGATAAGAAGATACATTTGTATCTCTTTCAGGTTCTTTTATCAATAGACTGAACTCCGTGGAGAAGTTCTCAGTTTAACCATTTAAAGACTAAATCTTTTCTGACACTTGTTGCTTACGAGTAAAAATCCTGTATTTTCTGCTAGAAAATCACTTAGAACCCCCAAACATTATATATATTTTTTCTAGCAGAGACCCTAGGGAATAAAATAGCGGTTGTTGCAATATTTTATGTCACACGGTATTTGCGCAGCGGTCTTTCAAACGCAATTAAAAAAAAAAAAAAAAATACACTAATGAAATAAAAAAAAAAAAAAAAAAAAAAGCAGTAAAGTTAGCCCATTTTTTTTCGTCCAAAAGTTTTGATTACCTGTTTTTGTGTATTAAATAATTAAGATATAGTTATTTTTTTTAATCTAAATTCTACATACAAGTGAACTGATTGGAGGTTTGTTTTGTTTAATAAATGTTTAAATATAAAAAATTTTCTGTATCACTTATTACTTAAGGCTGCTTTCACACTGGAGCGGGCAGGCGTTGACGGTAAAACGCTGTTAGTTTTAGCGGCGCTTTACCGTCATTTTAGCGGCGCTATTCGGCTGCTAGCGGGGCACTTATAACCCAGCTAGCGGCCAAAGAAGGGATTAAATGCGCCCCTGAAGCGCTGCTGCCAAAACGCTTTGCAGGCGCTTCGGCAGCGGTGCGCATTCATTTCAATGGGAAGGAGTGGTGAAGCAGCGGTATACACCGCTCCAAAGATGCTGCTTGCAGGACTTTTTTTTAACATCCTGCCAGCGCATCGCCCCAGTGTAAAAGGGGTCTAACTGTTAGATTTTATGAGATGAAGGAAAAAAAAAAAAAAGAAAAGAAATCGGCCTAATATATCGGCCCAAAAAAATCGGCATCATATATCGGCCACCGTGATTTCTAAATATCGGCTTTGGCATCGGCCAGAGAAAAACCCATATCGGTCGACCTCTAATGAATACCTCCTGAATGTGCTCCGTTTACGAGATATTCTAGTGAGCGGCAGCAGGTGAAGTCCCTGGCGCATGCGCTCTGAAGGATTGGCATACCCGTGCCGTTCCTTCAGAGCTCTGTGCCGCAGCCGTGACTCCTGCGGGCATGTGCAGGAGTATGTGCAGGATGTCATCGTGGCTCGGTCGTCCAAGCGGCCGCAGCCCGTGAACCCGGAAAGGAAGACCTGGTGAAGATGGAAGCCCCCTGCAGCGACATGGTCCCTTGGAGGGCTTCATTTCAAGGTAAGTCTTTTATAATGTGCTACTATGCGATACATATTAGCACATTACGCCTTTACCTTTGCACATGACCAGGAAGTATTATAGCTTATTCCTGCACCCCTAGACCTAACAAGCCTTTAACTCTGTCCTCAGCTACATCACTAACTTCATCTCAAAATATCACCCAAAACGTCCTCTTCACTCGTTTTAAAGACCTCCTGCTCTATAACTCCCTCTTCTCCTCCTCCCACTCTTGCCTTGACTTCTCCACAGCCTCTCCCATCCTCTGGAACTCATTACCCCAATCTCCCCAGCTATCTTCTACTCTGTCTGTCTTTAGGCAATCCCTGAAAGCCCACCTCTTCAGGGAAGCCTATCCCGCCTCTACCTAAAAAAACTGTACTCTACTTTTCTCCATCAGCTCATCCCTCACAGTTACCTCCAAACCAAAGTTCAGGTTTTAGACCAAAAAGGCTCCAGGCCAGGGGTGTCCAAACTTTTTTCAAAGAGGGCCAGATTTGGTGAAGTGAACATGCGTGGGGGCCGACCATTTTGCCTGACATTCTTTAAACCGTTTAAATTCGGTCTTATGCTATGTAGACACGCTAGGATTTTCCGACAACAAAAGTTCGATGGGAGCTTGTTGTCGGAAATTCCGACCTTGTGTAGGCTCCATCGGACATTTGTTGTCGGAATTTCCGACAACAAAAATTTGAGAGCTGGTTCCCAAATTTCCTGACAAAAAAATCCGTTGTCGGAAATTCCGATCGTGTGTACACAATTCCGACGCACAAAAGTTCCACGCATGCTCGGAATCAAGCAGAAGAGCCGCACTGACTATTGAACTTCATTTTTCTCAGCTCGTCGTACGTCTTGCACGTCGCCACGTTCTTCACGTTCGGAATTTCCGACAACATTTGTGCGACCGTGTGTATGCAAGACAAGTTTCAGCCAACATCCGTCGGAAATAAATCCATGATTTTGTTGTCGGAAAATCCTATCGTGTGTACATAGCACAAGTGTGTTCGTCCGAGCACTAATACACGGCCCAACAAGATGAGCTTGGGCGTGTTATTTGGATATACCGTATTTATCGGCTTATAAGACGCACCTTCACTTTAAGAAGGAAGTTTCAGGAAAAAATCTTCAATTGCAATTTTAAATAAAGAACTGTGAAGCAAAATAAGGGTCAGTGCCTATTAATGCAACCTAATCAGTGCCCATCTGCAGCCTCACAAATGCCATGAATGCAGCCCACCATTGACATGAATGCAGCCTCACTGTTGCCATGAATGCAGCATGCGCGTTGCCATGAACGCAGCACCCCAATTTTGCTATGAATGCAGCAAACCCCGTTGCCATGAATGCAGCAAACCCCGTTGCCATGAATTCAGCAAACCCCGTTGCCATGAATGCAGCAAACCCCGTTGCCATGAATGCAGCAAACCCCGTTGCCATGAATGCAGCACCGCCGTTGCCATGAATGCAGCACCGCCGTTGCCATGAATGCAGCACCGCCGTTGCCATGAATGCAGCACCCTCGTTGTCATGAATGCAGCACCGCCGTTGCCATGAATGCAGCACCGCCGTTGCCATGAATGCAGCACCCTCGTTGTCATGAATGCAGCAAACCCCATTGCCATGAATGCAGCAAACCCCATTTTCATGAATGCAGCAAAACCCGTTTCCATGAATGCAGCAAACCCCGTTGCCATGAATGCAGCACCCCCGTTGCCATGAATGCAGCACCCCCGTTGCCATGAATGCAGCACCCCCGTTGCCATGAATGCAGCACCCCCGTTGCCATGAATGCAGCACCCGAATTGTCATAAATGCAGCACCCTCCATTGACATGAATGCAAAACCCCCATTGTCATGATGGCAGCACCCCCATTGTCATGAATGCAGCACCCCCCACTGACATGAATGCAGACTCACCATTGCTATTAATGCAGCCTGATTCATGCCCATCTGCAGCCTAGGAGGAGACAGGGATGAGCCCCAACAGACATACAGGAGAAACTCCTGTTTTCTCGGCCTCTTTAATAGAAATCCCGCCTCCTATGAAGGACAGAACAGTCATCCGATGGCAGCGCAGGAGACGTGACTTCCTTTTACAGAGGCCGCCGTGTAAACAGGAAACTCACCTGTATGTACGGCACTCGCCCCACCCCCTTCCCTGTCCCCATCAAGGAAGCCAGCATGTACATCTTTTGTGCCCCCCCCCCCGGAGTGCGGGGATTCGTTGGGGGCCAAAGATATACATGTACAAATTACCAGGTGGTCCGTCCGAAACCAGAACGCGGGCCGTACTTTGGACATGCCTGCTCTAGACAGTATAAAACCAGAGAATCCAATGATGGTGAGATGAGTATCCTCTGAATTCAGCGGAATGCTTATCTGTCAAATGGTTTGCTTTTCTATTGGAAGGGGAACAACCATATGACTGGTAAGAGATCCTTTAGACAAAAACAAGTACAAGGCACAAATTACCAGCTCCAACATGACCCAAAGAAGTTCCATAATTAGTCCATATAAAGTGAAATAAATAATAATAATAATAAAGTCCGTACACTCAGGGTTGCCACTAACAAGGAATAGAAGCCAAAATGCCAGCGAAGCTAAAAACAACAAAGAAAAGGAGGCGCCACTAAGTGTAGAAGTTTAAAACACTATTTAATAAAGACAGACAAATGGCAACTCACATGGGTGAACACCAAAACAGGTCATCCAGGGGCACAGTAGGGGAGCGAGTGGTGGTCTCTCCTAATCTCCACTGGTCTCAGGAAGGAGCGTGGCCGGCACATCTGTATGTATGGTAATCCTGGAGGATAAGGACAGTGACCTGTCAGAAGCCCCTCGCTCAAAGCCGCTGCAAAGCATTGGGTCCTTGCTGCAAACCGTTGATGGAAGTACCGGAACGTGTTGTGATGATCCCAGAACGAGGCCTGGAGTGCATAGAGCACAGCGGCGTAGGGCAGTGACGTCACTAAGGTGCTACCCGTTTCTGAGCAAGTGCGCTGCGTATGTTACGGCAGCCGCGCTCCTTCATCAAGCAGTGCTACATCTGTACCATACATATAGATCTGCCGGCCACAACTCCTTCCCGAGGCCAGTGGAGATTAGGAGAAAACCACCACTCGGTTCCCTACTGTGCCCCTGGATCCTTTACTCACAGATGTGCCTGTTTTTGTCTTCACCCATGTGAGTTACCATCTGTCTGTCTTTATTAAAAAGTGTTACAACCACTTCCTGCCCAAAGACGTCATATGAGACGTCTTTGACTTTCATTGGGAATATCTGAATGATGGGTGCAGCTAAAGGTATCATTCAGATATCCTCGTTTTCAGACGACGATTCTGTGCACCATAAGAACGATTATAGTGGCAGTTCCGCCGCTTGATCGTTGTTACAGGCGACGGGAGGGGACATCCCCCCCTCCCGCCACCATCCGGTGCTTCTTCGGGCTCTCCTGTGCCATTAGGGACCCGGAGAAAGAATCGGCCGCCGCTGGATGACGACCATAGAGATTTCCGGTGACCATTTTTCTTTTTTTAATCTCTATGACTGTTGGAGGCCCGGGCACGACGTTATGACGTCACGTCCGGGCCGCGGATGTAAACAAAGCCACGATCGCGGCTGGTAAGCATGAGATCGGGATTTTTTTTTTTCTCGATCTCATGCTTTCAAGCCTGGAGGAGAGAGGTGGGGTCTTATTGACCCACATCTCTCCATAAAGAGGACCTGTCACAATAGATTCCTATTACAAGGGATGTAATAAGAAGAAAAGTGATTAAAAAAAATGTAAAAGAAAGTGTAAAAAAAAAAAAAAAAAAAAGAAAAATAAATAAATAATTTAAAACGCCCTGGTCCCCGGCAGCTCGCGCTCAGAAGCGAACGCACACGTAAGTCCCACCCACATATGTAAACGCCATTCAAACCACACATGTGAGGTATCGCCGCGTGCGTTAGAGCGCGACCAACAATTCCAGCACTAGACCTCCTCTGTAACTCTAAACATGTAACCTGTAAAAAAATTTAAAGCGTCGCCTATGGAGGATTTTTAAGTACCGATGTTTGGCGTCATTCCATGAGTGAGCGCAATTTTAAAGCGTGACAATTTGGGTATCTATTTACTCCATGTAACATCATCTTTCACATTATACAAAAAATTGGGCTAACTTTACTGTTTTGTTATTTTTTAAATCATTTTTTTTCCAAAAAAAATGCATTTGAAAAATTGTTGCGCAAATACCGCGCAAGATAAAAAGTTGCAACGACAGCCATTTTATTCCCTAGGGTGTCTGCTAAAAAAAAGAATAATGTTTGGGGGTTCTAAGTTATTTTCTAGCAAAAAAAAAGATTTTTTACATGTAAGAGATAAGTGCCAGAATAGGCCGGTATGGAAGTGGTTAAACTTCTACACTTAAGAGGCGCCTCTTTTTCCTTGAAGAGATCCCTTAGAGAAGTGGTCTCCAAACTGCGGCCCTTAGGCTTGCCTGTATCTGGCCCTTGGGGCACAATACTAATATCCTTCTACTGGTATGAGACACTATCCTGCCACCTGAAACCAACAATGAGGCACCTTTTCTCCCAATGACACCTATAATGGGGCACTATTCCTTCCTATGATGCCAACGATTGGGGCGCTATTTCTTCCCCTAATTACAAACGTGGCGATGTTTAGCTCCACTGATGCCAGGAAAATTTTCACTAAAGTCTGAAGGACAATAAACGGGCCCTTTGTTTAGAAAGTTTGGAGACCCCCCCCCTCGCTTAGAGCTTCAAGATAGACAGCCAATGCCAGACAGAAACTACATCCCTGTTTTCAGTCTCTCAATCGCTCACCTGTGATTGATAATCCTCTGTATACACATCCACTCGGGTTTAATGCCGTAGCGGTAGAAGCGTTCCTCCATATCGGAGTATTCGGCATCTTTGCTCTTCTCGTTTTTGCCCTCATCTTCTCCCGAGCCATAGTCAAAAGGCGGAGGCTCGTCCATGTCATTCTTCCGCTGGAAGTTGCGGTACATAACCGTGTGGAAGATCTCCAACTGGAAGAAATGTTAAAGGAGAACCACAATCAAGGTAAATATATTGGGGGGGGGGGGTCTGTTTATAAAGCAAAGGGTGTGACAAACATTCCCATTTAAAATGCATGGACCTGGACAATTCAGCACTAGAGAATGTTTGTGCATTTTGTGACCGAGGCTTTACTATGTACCCCTTACTCATTCATTTGTTTGTGTGTGGGGAAGGGGGGGGGTATCTGGGGGGGCCCCCTTACTTTTAAGTAAAGTTCCAGATTATAACAAGCCCCCCACCCGCAAACCCCAACAAGGCTGTGGAGAAGAGAAACTTGTCATTATCAACATGGAGACAAGGTGCTTTGCCTTGCCCCTGGCACCCCCACCATGATGAAGGCATGAGACCTTGTATGGACCAGGGAGGGGGCGCACGTTCACCTCCTGCCAATGGCGCCCGTTTAAAAAAAATACACAGTATTCAGAATCGCCGTTTTCGGCAATCTGAATACTTTGAAGTGCAAAGGAGGGATCGGGGGTCTTTTAGACCCCCGATCTCTCCATAAAGAGTACCTGTCACCACCTATTACTGTCACAAGGGATGTTTACATTCCTTGTGACAGCAATAAAAGTCAATTTTTTTTTTTTTTTTTAAAACACAATTTATAAATATAAAAATAAAATAAATAAGAAAAAAAATAATTTTTTTTAAAGCGCCCCCGTCCCCGCGAAGCAAAGAAAACGCATACGGAAGTCGCGCCCGCATATGTAAACGGTGTTCAAATCACACATGTGACATATCGCCGCGATCGTCAGAGCGACAGCAATAATTCTAGCACTAGACCTCCTCTGTAACTCTAACCTGGTAATCGTAAAAAAAAAAATTTACAGCGTCGCCTATGGAAATTCTTAGGTACCGTAGTTTGTCGCCATTCCACGAGTGCGTGCAATTATAAAGCGGGACATGTTTAGTATCTATTTACTCGGCATAACATCATCTTTCACATTATACAAAAAAATTGGGGTAACTTTACTGTTTGTTTTTTTTTTTAAATTCATGAAAGTGTCTCTATTCCCAAAAATTTGCGTTTAAAACACCGCTGCACAAATACCGTGTGATATAAAATATTGCAACAATCTCCATTTTATTCTCTAGAATCTCTGCTAAAAAATATATATATAATGTTTGGGGGCTCTAAGTAATTTTCTAGCAAAAAATACGGATTTTAACTTGTAAACACCAAATTTCAAAAATAGGCTTGTACGCGGCGTACACACGAGCGGACTTTACGGCAGACTTTGTCCAGCGGACGGGATTTGGTCGGACAATTCGATCGTGTGTGGGCTCCATCGGACTTTGTTTTCTCAAAAGTTGGACGGACTTAGATTTGAAACATGTTTTAAATCAATCCGTCAAACTCGAGTCCGGTCGAAAAGTCCGCTCGTCTGTATGCTAGTTCGACGGACAAAAAGCCACGCTAGGGCAGCTATTGGCTATGAACTTCCTTGTTTTAGTCCGGTCGTACGTCATCACGTACGAATTCGACGGACTTTGGTGGATTGTGTGTAGGCAAGTCCGTTCATTCGGAAAGTCCGTCATAAAGTCCGTCGAAAAGTCCGCCGGGCAAAGTCTGCGGTAAAGTCCGCTCTTGTGTACGCGGCATAAGTCATGAAAGGGTTAAGCTCCTTAGCTTTCTGAAGATCCCCGAAGTGGCCCACTGACGTCATCCTTGCCTAGGCAAGCTGACCAGAAGCCAGGGAATAAGGTGAGTATCGGTGCTTTTTTCTTCTAATGTTTTTTTTTTTTTTCTTATGCCCCATACACACGATCGGACATTCCGACAACAAAATCCATGGAATTTTTTTTCCGACGGATGTTGGCTCAAACTTGTCTTGCATACACACGGTCACACAAATCTTGTCGGAATTTCCGAACGTCAAGAACGCGGTGACGTACAACACGTACGACGAGCCGAGAAAAATGAAGTTCAGTAGCCAGTGTGGCTCTTCTGCTTGATTCCGAGCATGCGTGGCACTTTGTCCGTCGGATTTGTGTACACACGATCGGAAATTCCGACAACGGATTTTGTTGTCGGAAAATTTTATAGCCTGCTCTCAAACTTTGTGTGACGGAAATTCCGATGGAAAATGTCCGATGGAGCCCACACACGGTCGGAATTTCCGACAACAAGGTCCCATCGAACATTTTCCTTCGTAAAATCTGACCGTGTGTACGCGGCATTAGTGTTATACAATGGGGAGAGGTGCTACAAAAGAAGTACGTCTTGCATTTAAAAATGAAAAGACTGTTGATTCAGTTTTATAGTGTAGAGTGTATGTTGCCTGCTGCACTGGTCTGACCGGCTCCTGAATTCTAGATGGACATCAGCACTTGGTCTGAAGCCTTTGGAACTAAGAACCATACACACCTGCAGCTCGGTGATCCAGCTACAGTGCCAGTACGACATGCTGTGCCACTTCACAAAGAATTCTCTCTCGGACCTGCCTTGCAGGATTCTTGGCTGTTCCTGGTCTGGAGGTGGATTGGGCGGCTGGGGGGGCTGGATTCCTTCCGGGGGAACACCCCAACGCCAGTGTAGAATTTTCTGGACCCTCCCTTTCAACTGTGGGCACTGCGGACACAAAGAAAAACCTTTGGTAAAAAAATCACACATCTGTACATAGACTGCATACACTTCACGAGAAGACTGAAGGCTTCTGAAATAGATAACAGTATAATATATGAACCTAAAAACAAAAATGTAATATATCACCGCTGACCGGTCCTTAGATGTGGTGGCTGCATTAGTTCCCTTTTCTTAGCCCTTTCTTCCTGGTTTTCACCTGGTAATCCTGCCAGTATTATCTTAGTAGTAGTAGTATTATCTTAGTAGTATCTTACTGTCTATACTATAGTAGTATCTTCCTGTCCTAAGGTGACCACGCCTATTCACTGTACCGCGATCACGGAGGAGCAACATTGTCACCTAGACTGCTGGCTTCACGATTAGGACTACAGTGCCTTGAAAAAGTATTCATACCCCTTAACATTATCCACATTTTGTCATGTTACAACCAAAAACGTAAATGTATTTTATTGGGATTTTATGTGATTGACCAACACAAAGTGGCACATAATTGTGAAGTGGAAGGAAAATGATAAATGGTTTTCAACATTTTTTTTAACAAATAAATATGTGAAAAGTGTGGTGTACATTTGTATTCAGTCAATACTTTGTAGAACCGCCTTTCCCTGCAATTACAGCTGCAAGTCTTTTTGGGGATGTCTCTACCAGCTTTGCACATCTAGAGAGTGATATTTTTGCCCATTCTTCTTTGCAAAATATCTCAAGCTCTGTCAGATTGGATGGAGAGCGTCTGTGAACAGCAATTTTCAAGTCTTGCCACAGATTCTCAATTGGATTTAGGTCTGCAACTGCCGTGGCACTGCACATGTGATCAGTTATGACACCAGCCATTTGATGATTTGACAGTTTGGTTGAAAGCACAACCAATGTGACAGTTAGCAATCTCGGCATGTAACTGCTTTCTGCAACCGTTAAACCGATGGATTTAGTTCCGCTTTAATTCTCTGTAATCACTGAAGTGGAACTAAAGTCTAATAAAAGTAAACTTACGAGCAGACAGGCTCTATATTGCAGAAAAGATATGCAAGGCATTTTGCCTTGTCTTCAAGTGGGGTGGTGCTGGAATAGCCAACCAATGCAGTCCCATTGCACATGGTGAGAATGGGTCCCAAGCAATCACAATTATCATGTTTTAACTCTATCTCGGGTACAGTTTCAACCCTAATTCTTTTTTTTCGGAGGATCAACATTTCTCACCGTACACCGCGGGCATAGCCACTCTCCGTGCGGGATGTCGGGCAGAGGGGGATTCAGGCAATGGATGTGATAGGAGGACACGCAGGCATCGCAGCATAACAGTTCTCCGCCATCTTTGCACACACGGCAGAACTCCATGTGGTCATCCTCTTCCTCTCGTCTGTCTCGCCGACGCTCTTCTATCTCTTCCTCTTCCAGATCTTTGGCCTCCCACTGGATTCCTTCCTTCTCCTGCCGGACCAAGAGTCAAAAATAAGTCAAAACGAAACATGAACAAAGTTTTATAAACACCCACAATACTGTGCTATCAACAGTAATATCAATCAAATAAATGCGCTCAAAATCTTATCATAAATTCAATAAAGCAATACAACACAAAATCCTTATTCAATGAGTCCATATATGTGTGTGAAAACACAATAAACACAAAAGTTCCATGAAAACAAATCAACGTGAGTTCTCTCTAAGCTTGTGCAGAAGGAACGTGGAAGTTGAAAACCTTCACCACGATGGATCCCCCTTTTGGGTGCGCTCTCACCTTAATATATTGACCCGCACAACAAAGGTCACAATTTACTTCTATTTGATTGATCAGATCAACACCTCCTCAGCCTGATAATTAAAAACCCTATTGTAACCTCTGGAACTATGGTGATTAACAGCAGCTCAGGTACTGGATAGACTGACACAATTCCCATGTTAAAACACAGTGGAAACTGATATAGTGCTCACTGTTTGTTTTAAGCCACTTACATGTTAGAAGACATATATTCCTGTGCCCGATGACGTCATTATGACAAAACGCGTAGGGAATCGCTACACGGAACTGAGCGAGAGAGAGAGAGAGAGCTGACGACCGGAGGAGCTGGATTACACTGACAGCATCCATTACCACCCGCCCCAGTTAAAGCTGAGGAGTGCAATTTGGCGTTATATATGCATTCTCCTTGTTTTTTAACATGTGAGTGGATTTTTATTTTCAGCTGAACTCCAAACAAAGATAAAAGGCATAAATTAATACAACTAAAAATTCATGCATCCATCCATAATTTATTTTTTAATTGCAAGCAGTGTAATGCCCCGTACACGGTCGGATAGGACCTTGTTGTCGGAAATTCCGACCGTGTGTGGGCTCCATCACACATTTTCCATCGGATTTTCCGACACACAAAGTTTGAGAGCAGGATATAAAATTTTCCGACAACAAAATCCGTTGTTGGAAATTTCGATCGTGTGTACACAAATCCGACGGACAAAGTACAACGCATGCTCAGAATAAATAAAGAGATGAAAGCTATTGGCCACTGCCCCGCTTATAGTCCCGACGTACGTGTTTTACGTCACCGCGTTTAGAACGATCGGATTTTCCGACAACTTTGTGTGACCGTGTGTATGCAAGACAAGTTTGAGCCAACATCCGTCGGAAAAAATCCTAGGATTTTGTTGTCGAAATGTCCGAACAAAGTCCGACCGTGTGTACGGGGCATAAGAGTTAGCAGTACCTAGTTTTGACTTGGTATCAGCCTTTTGTGTCTACTTTACAGTCTGTACAGTAGAGCTCAAAGAAGGGGAGGGAGAAGCAACACGAGGAGCCAATCAGGTGGCACCAATAGAAGCAGAGAGAAGAGTTATTCACACGTTTGTCAAGTACAACCTGTAAAGACTTCAGCTGCTGTCTAGACTTGCTTAGGGCTCCACCTACAGACTGCAAGCAGTAAATGACAAATGCTCTTGAAATACCATATTCCAAATTCAATGTACTAAAAATATTTTTATATTTTTTATATCAAATGATAAATCAATAAGGAGATACATATGAAAGCAAGTATACATTCCCTCTAAAGGGAGGTTTTCAAATTTACAATCCCCCCTTTTTTTTTTTTTTTTCATCATCTGTTATTCTCAACGAAGCAAAGGAAAAACGACCTTTTCTCTAAGAAGGTGTTAAAGGTGAAGTCTGGAGAAATGATAAAACTACCCTTGCATTGGGGATTAGATGGCAGCCTGAAGCTTGAATCAGCAGAGGCCTGAACATCCACCTGGTAAAACTTTCAAAACGTATGAACAGAAGATCAGGTTAAGGCCTTGCAAACCTGCAAAATGGATGCTTGATGCTTAAAAGCCCAATAAACACTTACAGATCTGGTGGAATGGGCCCTAATAGGGATGGGAAGAACCCGTTCCTTGAGGGTGTAAGCCCTGATAATGAGTAGCCTGAACCACCTAGCAATGGTGGAAGAGGAAGCAGGATGTCCCTTTTTGGGGCCTTCAGGAAGGACAAAAAGTGACTTCTCAAAAAAGGCATTGCAGCTAGGTAGAACCTAACTAACTCCAGGCAATGGAGCGAAATCTTCTTGGCATGTTTTGGAGCAGGACATAGGGAAGGAAGAATAATGTCCTTATTGAGGTGAAAGGAAGAAACAACCTTGGGGAGGAAGGAAGGTCCTGGGTTTCAAGACAATTTTGTCCCTATGTAAGACAAGAAAAGGCTTCTTGCAAGAAAGGGCCATCCACGCAGAGACATGCCTGACAGAGGTGAGATCGTCCAATGGGATGAATCAGTTCCAAAAGGTGTTTTTTGAAGAACCAAAAGTACCAGATACAGGTCCCATGAAGACATAGGAGGTCAGAGTGGGGATTAACGCAACCAATTCCTTCTATAATGGTCTTGACAAGAGTGCAAAGCCAAAGGTTTTTGGAACAGAATAGATAAGGCCAAAACATGTCCCTTTAGAGTACTAAGAACCAGATGTTTGTCCAGGCATGACTGGAAGAAGGCCAAAATGTGAGGAATGTAATACTCCCAGGGGTTAGGGTGCCTACTTTGGCACAAGCCAAAGTAGGCCCTCCAAGTGTAATGGTAGATCCTTCAAGAGGTGGATTTTCTCACCTTGAGCAAGGTAGGAATGACAGAAATGTCCCTATCCTTTAGGAACTGGGTTTCAACAGCCATTCCGTTAAAGCCAGCGACTGAGGGCCATGTGACCTGTTTGGCAGCGGCTAAGGCTCTTCTGGCAAGAGTCTGTGTATGTCCACGAACCAAGTTCTTTTGGGCCAATTTTCAGTTATGAGGATCAACAGAACCAGTTCATCCTCTATTTTTTGGGGTGGTTAAGGGAGAATTTTCTCTGGAGGGAATGCATACACCAGTCTGAACTGGGACCTGGTAACCACCCTAGCTTCCACTGCAAAGGCCATTGGATCTCTTGACCTGGCAATAAACCTGCCCAGAATTTTGTTGAATCTGGAGGCCACCATGTCAACAGTTGATGTTCCCCATTTCTGAGAGAGCATCAGGAAGATCTCAGGGTGGAGACACTGGTGACTCAGGCAGTCCGCTTGCCAATTTACAACTCCGGGTGTATAGATAGCGGAAAGGGTTGAAATATGGCAGTCCGCCCAGGATGACTCAGGCAGTCCGCCCAGGATGACTCAGGCAGTCCGCCCAGGATGACTCAGGCAGTCCGCCCAGGATGACTCAGGCAGTCCGCCCAGGATGACTCAGGCAGTCCGCCCAGGATGACTCAGGCAGTCCGCCCAGGATGACTCAGGCAGTCCGCCCAGGATGACTCATGCAGCCCGCTTGTCAATTTACAACTCCGGGTGTATAGATAGCGGAAAGGGTTGAAATATGGCAGTCCGCCCAGGAGAGAATGCTTGCTTCGTTCATGACAGTCTGACCTGCCTTGGTGGTTTAAGTAGGCCACAGCTGTGGCATTGTTCCACTGTACCCTGACTGGGTGACGATGTAGGAAAGGGGTCCAGTGCAGGAGAGTTCATCTTATGGCTCCCAATTGTTGGGAGGGAATTGACTTCTGTGGGGACCAGGTTCACTGGATAGTCAGGACCCCGCCCCAGCCCTTCAGGCTTGTGTCAGTTGTTACCACCTTCCAGGGAGTGGATTTCCTGGATTCCAAGGCTGAGTTGGAAATCTACCAAACCATGATTTTTGCATGGTTTGCCAACAGTAGCAGTCGATCCAGAGAAGGAATCTGCTTGTCCCACATTATGAAGATGCTGGGCTGCAAAGGTCTTCAGTGGAACTGAACAAAGGGAACAGCTTTGAAGGCCCAGAACCCTAATGCTAAGCGAGAAGAGGGATGCCTGACAGGCCATCAGTTGGACCTCAGAGATGCAATCTTGGGAAGAAAAATTTTTGCCTGTGCTGAGTTCAAGATCAACCCCAAGGGATTCACCAAACAGGCATTCACCATTGAAAGGCATGCGTATAAGACTGATTTTCAAGCAAGCTTAGCAGACCAAGCCTTTATTCACAGAATTCTGTGAATATTCTCAGAGCGCAGTGTCATCCTAGAGACCTGGCGAATTACATTCTCTAACACATCAACACAAAATAACAGTGCTGAGGACATGAACTGCAATTGTTCCAGAAGAACAGGGTCCTCAAAGACAGGATTGTGTTATCTGCTCATTTGTCCAGTCCAGTTAGCAACAGTCTGACAAATGGACATGGCTTGCAATGGCTGGTTGTAAGGCAGGACCAGCAAGGCTGCCTTCAATATAATTTCAAAGCATCTGTCAACGGAATCCTGGGAGGGAACATCATCCACAGGAACAGTGAGGTGCTTGTTGAGAACAGAAGTGGTAGGATCCACTACTAGGACAGAGCTCATAGTAGAAAGCATGCGGTGTGAAGCCTTAGCATGTGCCTCATAAAATGCAGGAGGTGAGAATTCCTCTGCCGAGTTCTCAGCCGATCAGTGCTTTAAAAATGCACTGATTACTGTGTAAATGTCACTGGCAGGGAAGGGGTTAACACTAGGGGGCGATCAAGGGGTAACTCTGTTCCCTACATGTGTTTCTAACTGTATTATTATTATTATACGAGATTTATATAGCGCCAACAGTTTACTCAGCGCTTTACAATGTATAAGGGGGACAACACAATTACAGTACAATACAAAAGGTACAGGAGGGCCCTGCTCGTAGAGCTTACATTCTAAAAGGGAGGGGGTGGTGGTACAAAAGGTAATAGCTGCAAAGAATGATTTGATGGGGGTGGCTCAGGGACAGTTATGTGGGTGTGGGATAGGCTTCCCTGAATAAATGAGTTTTCAAGGATCTCCTAAAGGTGGACAGGGTAGGAGCTGATCGGACATACTGTGGCAGGGAATTCCAGAGGATGGGAGAGGCTCTGGAGAAGTCCTGAAGGCGAGCATGGGAGGAGGTAACAAGGGAGCTAGAGAGCAGGAGGTCCTGGGAGGAGCGGAGGGGGCGATTTGGGCGATATCTGCAGATGAGGTTGGTGATGTAGATGGGGGCGATGTTGTGAATGGCCTTGTATGTTATGGTTAGCATTTTGAATTTTACACGGTGGGGTAGGGGAAGCCAGTGAAGGGATTGGCAGAGAGGAGCAGCAGCCACGGATCGATTAGTGAGGTGTATTAGTCTAGCAGCAGCATTCATAATAGACTGAAGGGGGGATAGCCTGCTTAAGGGTAGGCCATTAAGGAGAGAGTTGCAATAGTCGAGGCGGGAAATAATCAAAGAGTGAATAAGTTGTTTTGTAGTGTCATTAGTCAGAAAGGGTCGAATTTTGGAGATGTTGCGGAGGTTAAGGCGGCAGGATTTAGCCAGAGATTGGATATGGGGGCTGAAGGAGAGGTCAGAGTCAAGGATTACACCCAGGACTCTGGCATGTGTGGAGGGACCAATGGTTGTGTTGTTGATATTAATGGTGAAGTCACAGGAGGGGGACCGTGAAGGAGGAAATATAACAAGCTCAGTTTTAGAAAGATTAAGTTTGAGGAAGTGGTGTGACATTCATACCGATATGCCATTCAGCAAGTTTGAGATCCGTGAGGAGATAGTGGGGGTGAGTTGGGGAGAGGAGAGATAGATCTGTGTGTCATCGGCATAGAGATGGTATTGGAAGCCATGGGAGGTGATCAACTGGCCCAGGGAAGAGGTATAGAGTGAGAAAAGGAGAGGCCCAAGGACAGAGCCTTGGGGTACCCCAACAGAAAGAGGAAGGGGAGCGGAGGAGATGGAGTTGTAAGTGACGCTGAAAGTGCGCTGAGATAGGTAGGAGGAGAACCAGGATAATGCAGAATCACGGAGGCCAAGGGAGTGTAATTTGCTGAGGAGCAGCAGGTGGTCAACTGTGTCAAAGGCAGCAGAGAGGTCTAAAAGTATGAGTATGGAGTAGTGGCCATTGGTTTTGGCAGTTATTAGGTCATTGGTGATTTTTAGTAGGGCAGTTTCAGTCGAATGTTGTAGGCGGAAGCCAGACTGTAGGGGGTCGAGAAGGTTGTTGTCCGTGAGGTAGCGACTCATTTGGTCATGAACAAGGCGTTCGATGAGCTTGGAGGCAAACGGGAGAAGGGAGATAGGTCTTAAGTTTTTCAAACAGGTGGGGTCTAGTGAGGGTTTTTTGAGTATGGGGGTAACCAGTGCATGTTTGAACGGGGAAGGAAAGGTGCCGGAGGAGAGGGAGAGGTTGAAGATGTGGGTTAGGGAGTTGAGGATAGAGTGGGAAGGTGGTCGCAGCAATTGAGAGGGGACAGGGTCCAGGGGACATGTAGTGAGGTGGGCCATGGAGAGGAGTTTATCAACTTCTTCTGTGGTAACTGGGCAAAAGGAGGAGAGTATTGAGTGTGGTGTTGGACCTGATATGTTGGGTAGGGGAGGAATTTTAATGCTGGATATCTCCTTGCGAATTGTGTTGATTTTGCTATTGAAGTGGTTGGCAATATGTTGAGCGGTAGGGGGGATGGGACTGTCTAGGAGGAGAGAGAGAACGGTGTTCATACTTAGTATGAACACACGATCTATCTCCTCTCCCCTGAAAGAACCGGGAATCGGGCACTCGCATTGGGGTCAGGCACAAGCTGCGGGCGCGCGCATGTGCCTCCAGCGGCGCGCACCCCTAGTGGCCAAAATATGAAGCGACGTAAGGTAACGTCGTTTCGCCAAACCGTGCCATTCTGCCGCAGTAAAACTGTGGCGGCTGGTCGGCAAGCGGTTAAGCTGCGCTTTTCGGGCCAAAGAAGGGGTTAAAAGCGCCCGTGTTGTGGCACTTCAGAAGTGCTTTTCAGGTGTTTTGGAAGCACTGCCCATTCATTTCAAAATACAGCACTCCCAATCTGCCCCAAAGATGCTGCTTGCAGGACTTTTCCTAACATCTCGCAAGCGCACCTACCTAGTGTGAAAAGTCACACTGAAATGAATAGGAGGCGGTTTTCAGGCGCTATTTCTAGCGCTAAAACGCCTGAAAACAGCCTCAGCGTGTGATGGGGTCTAATTAATAGGTTTCAGCTACTGGGGGATTAAGCAGGTAGGACTGACCCTTTCCAAGACAGTAAAATCAATTTTTTTAGCATAAAAATGCAAAATACGTTTTAGCCGCATTTAGAAAGAGACAAGTCCCCAAAGATTCCCAGGAGCCAATTTTTAGGATTTAGGCCATTAGGAAGGCCCAACTTAGAAGAAAGAAAGGAGCCTACTTCCTCCCAAAACCTCTGAACTAAGGATAAGCTCAGGCGTGTTCGCAACTCCACACGCCCGCCAGGAAGCTGACACTGCACAGCGTTAATCACAGTCAGTGAGACATTTCCTGCACAGATCGGGAAACGTCTCACTACCTGTGATTGGCGCTGCGCAGTGTCAGCTTCCTGTCGGGCGCGGGCACATAGAGTTGCGAACACGCCTGGGCTCATCCTTACTCTGAACCATGAGACAGAACCAAAAGTGATGGAGGAAATCAGCAACCTGACCACAGCCCTCCGCCTTCCTCGCTCTATCCAAAAATTTTTAAAAATACACAAAGTGCCATGAATTATGGAGTAACAACTTACACAATGAGGGCAGCTCCACTTGCCCTGAGGTGCTCGCTCCAGCTCTGGCTCCAGGCACACCAGGTGATAGGCCCGCGGACAGGTATCACACAGGATAATCTCACCACCCTGCTGGCAGACCTCGCAGTAGTCCTGGTGGTCAGTTTCATAGCCCTCCCCTGCAGAGATGACTTCATCCACGACAACTAGAGCGAGTCAAAAAGGGTAAAGAAATAAAAAGCAACAAATTAAAAATTTGCCCTCCGTGAAAAAAAAAAAAAAATCAGTCTAGCCTAAGCTGATATAACAGCCACTCCCCAAGGTGGACAGGAACACTGAAATACTCCAATGGGAGAGGGAGCATATGGCCTCTTGCACACGCCGCGTTTTTAAGACCCCTTTCACACTGGGGCCGGGGCTGCGTTGGTGCCAAAGAAGGGGTTAAAAACTCCCATGTTGCGTCGCTTCCGAAATTTTGAAAAGTTTTTCTTAAGTTTCTGTCAGTAAATTTTGTAAATAAGTAATTTTTCTCCTTCACTTAAGGGCACTGATGAGGCGGCACTTATGGGCACTGATTGGGTGGCACTGATGTGGAGGCACTAATATGCCGCACTGATGGGCAATGATAGGTGGCATGGATAGGTGGCACTGATGGGCACTGAAAGGCAGCACTTACTGGCATCACTAATGGCCACTGATTGGTGTCACTGATGGGCACTGATTGGTGTCACTGATGGGCACTGCGGGGGCTGAACTGTATCCATTGCTATGGCTCTGAGGAAGAGGGTTCGCCCTCGTAACGTATAAGCCGCTTGTGGTGCCATCTGGTTCCTCCAAATATCTGGTCCAGGTTGTAGGCGTCTAGAGATACTACTCGCAATTCCCGGAGTATTGATAAGCCTTGTTTTAAGGCTCGTTTGTGAGTATATTTCTTGTTATATTTTATGAATAAATTTTATCTTTGGTAATGCACAAGGTCGGTGCGCCCTCTTTCTCTTTTTTGTATGTTTCAGTTCTAAGGATACCCATTATTCTGAGGAGGGCAGCAAGACCTGTGACATTCCATTGACTTTGCTAAAGGGGTTGGCTGCGCCACTTACTTAGTTGACCGGGCCCCCGAGCGCAGGAGATTGTTTTGTGGGGCTGAACTGTAATCAGGGCGCTGATGATCAGTGCCCTGATTACCTGTACAGGTCTCCCCTGCAAGGAGATACCACTGATTGGCTCTCCTCGCCCCATAAAAGGCACTTCCTTGTTTACATGTGACTGGCTGGGATTGGACACAGCCGATCACACCGCATCATCGGCTCTTTACCGAGATCAGGGTTGCATCATGTCGTAGGACCACAACGTTACCACTATCGCCACGGGGGCTCGAGAGATTGGCGGTTCTGGGGCACCGTCCTATGACGTCATCACAGAATGAGAGTGTATAGTAAAATGACGGCGGACGAGAAGTGGTTAAACTTCTACCTCCCAGTTACCTTTCTTCTTCTTCTTCTTTTTCCCTGCCGGTCTCCCTCTCTTCCTCTTCACTCTTCCTGAGGCATCTGAGGGTGCAGACGAGCTATGGACGCTGGAGTTCTCCAAGTCTGACACTTCGGCAAGTTCCATCTCCTCACTCTACAGGAAGGTATAACATCGGGAGAAGAGGGTCAGTACAAAAATAAAAACAGTAAAAAACCATCGGACAAATAAAAATGCGCATCTGTACATATTGGTAGACATCATTCAAGCTCTCTCCCGGATCAAATTATCTGGAGGAAGAAATATCTTTGTTTCTGCATATCTCCCAAACAGTCACCTTGTCATGCTACTAGGGCATGTGAGAAAATACGGTATTAACCGCTTGCCGACCAGCCGCTGTCATTATACTGCGGCAGGTCGGCGCGATCCCGCGAACCGTCGTAGCTATACGTCGGCTCGTGGGATCAGGATAGCAGGCGCGCGTGCTGCACAGCAGGGGTGCCGATGCTCATGGCCGCCGGCCACGAGCAAGAAAGACAGAACAGGGACGAGTGCGTGTAAACACCCACTTCCCTGTTCTGTTCTGAGAGGAGTGACAGATCGTGTGTTCCTATTAGCTAGGAACCATGATCCGTCATTTCTTCTAGTCAGTCCCCAACCCTTTCAGTTAGAAACACACACTAGGGAACACGTTTAACCCCTTGATCGCCCCTTCACTGCCAGTGACATTTTTACAGTGATCAATGCAATTTTATAGCACTGATCGCTGTATTAATGCCAATGGTCCCAAAAATGTGTCAAAAGTGTCCGATGTGTCCGCCATAATGTCGCAGTCCCTATAAAAATCGCAGATCGGCGCCATTACTAGTAAAAAAAAATAATAAAAATGCTACAAATCTATCCCCTATTTTGTAGACACTATAACTTTTGCGCAAACCAATCAATATACGCTTACTGCGATTTTTTTTTACCAAAAATATGTAGAAGAATACATATCGGCCTAAACTGAGAAAAAATTTGCTTTTTTTAAAAAAAAAAAAATGAGGATATTTGCTATAGCAAAAAGTACAAAATATTGTGTTTTTTCAAAATTGTCGCTCTTTTTTTGTTTATAGCGCAAAAAAACGCAGAGGTGATCAAATACCACCAAAAGAAAGCTCTATTTGTGGGGGAAAAAAGGACGTCAATTTTGCAGCTTCTCTCGACCGCGCAATTGTCAGCTAAAGCGTCGCAGTGCCGAATCGCAGAAAATGGCCCGGTCATTTAGCAGCCAAATCTTCCGGGGCTGAAGCGGTTAAAAAAAAAAAAAAAGGAATCTGTTTTGCTAAAGTGAAACACAGACATTTCTGGTGTTCAGGAAACACAGACCGTTCAGCCGAGTGGCGCAACGTCAGCATGTAGGCTCCACCCTACATAGGTGAAGTCTAGGTGCTTGCGTCGTGCCCCTGCTTCTGATTTTTAAGCCGGCGGCCATACCAGTTTGAAGACCCCCTGCGGCATAGTTGGTAGACGCTACAACTTTTGCGCAAACCAAACAATTTTGATATTTTTTTTTCAATTTTTTTATTGGATATGTTGTATAGCAGAAAGTATAAAATATTGTTTTATTGTCAAAATTGTCAGTTTTTTTCTGTTTATAACGCAGAAAATAAAAAGCGCAGAGGTGTTCAAATACCACCAAAAGAAAGCTCTATTTGTGGGGGGGAAAAAAACGGACATAGGCAGAGGCAGATCTCCATTCTGTGTGTTTTACCAACGATCGACGGGTGCCAGCAGACATCCAGTGCCCAGCACCTGCATATTGGCTTCTACTGTGGTTAACGACAGCAGAAGCGGCCCACCGATGGCGCAAGTGCGCCCCCCCCCTGTAGGCTGGAGGGCAGAATCACGTATATGTATGTGATTCTGCTCAGGAGAGCCGCCTTAAAGCAGTAAATCTGCTATAGGGCGGTCCGGTAGTGGTTAAAATGGGAGAGACAGTAGCAGCAATCAGGAGGCAATCAGGTGTGCTGCAGGAGCTTGCTTAATAGGAAAAGAGAAGAGAGTGCCAGTGATAATCTCATCGGCACTCCGCTTCTTCTTTCACTCTACAATCACAGTGAGGAGATGGCCTGTAAGTGAAAGTGCAACTGCGGCAGAGAAGGGTCAGGTCCCATCGGGTGGCGGGCAGGACTGTGCTGTGTGGAAGTGCTACGTAAATATGCATAAAAAGCTCACCTGTACATGTTTCATCTGCATATTTCGATGTTTGCCTGGAGTTCAGCTTTAACCTCTCCCCGCCTGCCTAACACATATGTGCAGAAGGGTGGACCTTAAGCCCCACCCACTGCACATATGCATTGCTGGGCAGGCAATATTTCTGTGCTGAGATCGCACTCACTGCACGCTCCCAGCACAGACACTGAGCTGTAAAACACAGCTCCTGGTCCCGTGGCCAGGACTGACCTCCGATCATGTGACCAATGTGACAGCCAATAACAGTGGTCATGTGATCAGCTGATATTTCTCGCCTACCGGCATTCTGAACTTTTTAAAATGAAGCAGGGGCGGGTGAGAACTTCCAGTCATTTTTTCAACTTTCCATCTATTAAATCTTCTGCCCTTGTTGTTTTAACTTCGCAGGGGAAAAAAGAAAGAAGTAAAACGCGTCCGTGTTTACTACCTCTTTAACCACTTCTGGACCGCCGCACGCCGATATACGTCCTAACTTTGAAGAGGAATATCTTTGTTATGACAGCAGCTAGCTGCCATAGCCCCGGTATCCTCTTCTTTGGTGGGCAGTCCGGTTCCGATAATAATGGTCTCTGTGGCGGATTCGCCGTGAGATCACTTTTATCGGCGGCAGGAGAGGGCCCCCCTCTCGCCGCACTCTGTTGCCCTTCGCCACTTACTGGAGCCGTCGGTAACGGCGGAAGCGATCGAGCCTTCTCCTTCCTGGGTATGGAGATGAGTGAGGGGGAAGATGGCCCCTCAGAAAAAAATAAACATTTTTTTAAACGCGCCCCGTCCCGCCGAGCTCGCGTGCAGAAGCGAACGCATACGTGAGCAGCGCCCGCATATGAAAACGGTGTTCAAACCACACATGTGAGGTATCGCCGCGATCGGTAGAGCGAGAGAAATAATTCTAGCCCTAGACCTCCTCTGTAACTCAAAACATGCAACCTGTAGAATTTTTAAAATGACACCTAAGGAGTTTTTTAAGGGTAAAAGTTTGTCGGCATTCCACGAGCGGGCGCAATTTTGAAACGGGACATGTTGGGTATCAATTTACTCGGCGTAACATCATCTTTCACAATGTAAAAAAATTTGGGCTAACTTTACTGTTGTCTTATTTTTTAATTCAAAAAAGTGTATTTTTTCCAAAAAAAAGTGCGCTTGTAAGACTGCTGCGCAAATATGGTGTGACAGAAAGTATTGCAACGACCGCCATTTTATTCTCTAGGGTGTTAAAAAAAAATGTATAATGTTTGGGAGTTCTAAGTAATTTTCTAGCAAAAAAAATCTGTTTTTAACTTGTAAACACCAAATCTCAGAAAGGGGCTCGGTCCTTAAGTGGTTAAGGACATTGATCTAAAAAAAAATAAAAAAACCCCCACGATGAACACACAAGGTTTCAACCACATCAAACACTCACCGAACTTCCAGCCTTGCGTTTTACTCCAGCAATTTTGATCTTCAGCATGCCCATCTTCTTCTTTCCTACTTTTTTTTTAGGATCGGACCCTCTGGGGCCCTTATTGTACTTCTTG
Organism: Lithobates clamitans; assembly: GCA_037952925.1. NCBI lineage: Eukaryota > Metazoa > Chordata > Amphibia > Anura > Ranidae > Lithobates > Lithobates clamitans. Next base: position 3,734,668 of record JBBGZY010000657.1, read on the forward strand.
TGGCCAGGACCTGAGACAGAGACAAATATGAAGAGTGGGCTGAAGTATTCATTGGGAATGTTGGGGTGACAAGCTTCTGCAGGGGTGGGGGTTGGGGTTTTACAACAGTACCTTTAAAGGCAGCCATTATGTCAGATTCTACTCATTGGCTAAGGACCTGCGACATCACTTCGTGGATCGTGTCACAGTGAGGTCGCAGGTTCTTAAGAAATCAGCAGGCTGCAGACTTTAAAATATTTGCCCGGTATACAAAATGGCTACCTTTAAAAGTATGGCAACACACTGCAGAGATTACACAAGGGACACGTCATGCTCTGCCACAGGGCCTACCCTTGCCCTCCTTGGTCTTGGCCCTGCGGATTGGCATTGCTGGGGAGACGCTGGTAGAAGAGGGGAGGGTGACGGTCACTTGTTCGGCCACTGCTGCCGCAGCTGCTGCCGCCACCGCCGCCACTGCTGCGGGTGATGACTTGAAAGGGTTGTTGGCACTGAATTCCCGCCACTTGGCACCAAGGATGGTCATCATCTTTGACATGGGAATTTTGGGGTTCTTCTTGGCAATGAGAGGCCTATGGGTACACAGTGACAAAGAGCCATGGGTCTGTCACTACATCTCCAATGTGACACAGCAAGGGGGCTTACGTCAACAGCAGCCATTAAGAAAGCAAAAGAGAAAGACAGAAGCAGAATAATAAGCAGATCCCTTCTCCTGAAAAAATTTACACAGATAACAACTAGGAGCCTGTCCTTTCCATAGCAAAGAGTACACAGTGACATACATAAAATGGGACTATGGACCTGTCCCTCCCCCTGCAGGGTGATACAGACAGAAGGGGACTATGGACCTGTCCCTCCCCCTGCAGGGTGATACAGACAGAAGGGAGCTATGAGTCTGTCCTCCTCCTGCAGGGTGATATAGACAGAAGGGAGCTATGAGTCTGTCCTCCTCCTGCAGGGTGATACATATAAAAGGGAGCTATGAGTCTGTCCTCCTCCTGCAGGGTGATACATATAGAAGGGAGCTATGAGTCTGTCCTCCTCCTGCAGGGTGATATAGACAGAAGGGAGCTATGAGTCTGTCCTCTTCCTGCAGGGTGATATAGACAGAAGGGAGCTATGAGTCTGTCCTCCTCCTGCAGGGTGATACAGACAGAAGGAGCAATGAGTCTGTCCTCCTCCTGCAGGGTGATACAGACAGAAGGGGGCTATGAGTCTGTCCTCCTCCTGCAGGGTGATACAGACAGAAAGGAGCTATGAGTCTGTCCTCCTCCTGCAGGATGATACAGACAGAAGAGAGCTATGAGTCTGTCCTCCTCCTGCAGGGTGATACAGACAGAAGGGGCTATGAGTCTGTCCTCCTCCTGCAGGGTAATACAGACAGAATGGAGCTATGAGTCTGTCCTCCTCCTGCAGGGTGATACAGACAGAAGGGGGCTATGAGTCTGTCCTCCTCCTGCAGGGTGATACAGACAGAAGGGAGCTATGAGTCTGTCCTCCTCCTGCAGGGTGATACATATACAGTGCCTTGAAAAATTATTCATACTCCTATGAAATTTTCCACATTTTTTCATGATACAACCAAAAACGTAAATGTATTTTATTGGGATTTTATGTGATAGACCAACACAAAGTGGCACATAATTGTGAAGTGGAGGGAAAATGATAAAATGCTTTTCAAACTTATTTGCAAATAAATATTTGAAAAGTGTCTTGTGCATTTGTATTAAGCCCCCTTTTCCCTGATACCCATAACTAAAATCTAGTGGAACCAATTGCCTTCAGAAGATTAGTAATTAGTAAACAGAGTCCACCTGTGTGTAATTTAATCTCAGTATAAATACAGATGTTCTGTGAAGCCCTCAGAGGTTTGTTAAAGAACCTTAGCGAATAAACAGCATCATGAAGGCCAAGGAACCCACCAGATAGGTCAGGGATAAAGTTGTAGAGAAGTGTAAAGCAGGGTTAGGTTATAAAACAAATATCCCAAGCTTTGAACATCTCACAGAGCACTGTTCAATCCATCATCGGAAAATGGAAACAGTATGGCACAACTGCAAACCTACCAAGACATGGCCGTCCACCTAAACTGACAGGCCGGGCAAGGAGAGCATTAATCAGAGAAGAGCCAAGAGGTCCATGGTAACTCTGGAGGAGCTGCAGAGATCCACAGCTCAGGTGGGAGAATCTGTCCACAGGACAACTATTAGTCGTGCTCTCCACAAATCTGGCCTTTATGGAAGAGCGGCAGGAAGAAAGTCATTGTTGAAAGAAAGACATAAGAAGTCCCGTTTGCAGTTTGTGAGAAGCCATGTGGAGGACACAACAAATATGTGGAAGAAGGTGCTCTGGTCAGATGAGACCAAACTTGAACTTTTTGTCCTAAAAAAAAAAACACTATGTGTGGCGGAAAACTAACACTGCACATCACGCTGAACACACCATCCTCACTGTGAAACATGGTGGTGGCAGCATCATGTTGTGGGGATGCTTTTCTTCAGCAGGGACAGGGAAGCTGGTCAGAGTTGATGGGAAGATGGATGGAGCCAAATACAGGGCAATCTTAGAAGAAAACCTGTTAGAGTCTGCAAAAGACTTGAGACTGGGGCGGAGGTTCACCTACCAGCAGGACAAGGACCCTTAACATACAGCCAGAGCTACAATGGAATGGTTTAGATCAAAGCATATTCATGTGTTAGAATGGCCCAGTCAAAGTCCAGACCTAAATCCAATTGAAAATTGCTGTTCACAGACACTCTCCATCCAATCTGAGCTGAGCTTGAGCGATTTTGGAAAGAAGAATGGGCAAAAACATCACTCTCTAAATGCGCAAAGCTGGTAGAAACATCCCCAAAAAGACTTGCAGCTGTAATTGCAGCGAAAGGTGGTTCTACAAAGTATTGACTCAGGGGGGCTGAATACAAATGTACCCCACACTTTTCACAGATTTATTTGTAAAAAAAAATTGAAAACCATTTATCATTTTCCTTCCACTTCACAATTATGTGCCACTTTGTGTTGGTCTATCACATAAAATCCCAATAAAATACATTTACGTTTTTGGTTGTAACATGACAAAATGTGCAACATTTCAGGGGGTGTGAATACTTTTTCAAGGCACTGTACATATAGAAGGGAGCTATACTACTACTGCAGGGTGACAAAAAAAGACAACACATATCTAAGAAAGCTATCACCCTTCTTCTGCATGGTGAAGAACAGTTAGAAGAAAGATATGAGATCAGCCCATACTGCATAGCCAAAGAACCATTCTCACCTCATAAACTGGCTGAAGGCCTTGTAGTTGGTTAGCGTATGATAATCATCATCTGTAAATACATGATCAACATCCTCCAATCCCCAGCTGGCCAGCAGCACTGCAGAGGATTTCTGTTCCACCTGCTGGGAAAAAAACAATATGGACACTAAGGTATATTTACAAGGAAGTTACCTGCATGCACACCTGGAACAAGGTCCTCCGAAGGGGAGAAAAGGCCAAAGTGCCCCCCATGAGGTGTAAACCACTTCAGTCGCATATACTGCAGATCCTGCCCTGTTTGCACCACTTTCCTGCTGAAGTGCTCATCATTCTGGACCTGCCTGCATTAGTGGCAATGCCTAGGAGAGCTGTCTGTTTCTTACTGCAACCCCTCAGCCTCCCTGTTTTTTGTTTTTTTTTTAACCTCCTTCTAGAATTATGAAAGGACAAAGTTGATTAGTTATTGCAAGAAACACAGGCAACTATAACTTCAACACCCTAGAAGACGTCAGATTTGAAGAAACGCGTAGGGAGGAGCCGACGTCCGTGGCGTCGCCAGGCATCGCTCTAACAGGAAGTGGCCCGTCTGATTCCCGGGACCAGTGTATACAGCTTGAAAGCCTTGCTGTTTTTATATTATTGTGAGTATGATGACTACTTTTACTACATTTTAAACAGTTATGTATACGGCATTTCTTTACATGATCTGGTCGAAGCCTTGGGGGTTACCTGGTTAACCACTTAGCGCCGACCGTACGAGCATATGCGGCCTCGGCTTTAGGGGTAATACCGGGATGATGCCTGCAGCTGCAGGCATCACCCCAGTAACGTTTTTTAGAGCGGGTGGTCGGCTCTTTAGGGATAACAACCGATGCGGGCTAAAAGCCGCTAAAGGAGTGGGGGCGCATACTTTCACCGCTCTTCGTCAGTCTCCCGTCCCACAGGGAGACCCGATCCACAATCCGGCACTTCCGTCGGCTAGGCTGAGACTGGAACAAAGCCGGAAACAGCTTCGTTCCAGTCTCCTGTGTAAAAACACAGAAGCGTCGACACGTCACTTCCAGTTTATTCGGCTGGCAATGGCGCCGATTTTTTTTAAAAAAATTACAGTATTCAGAATCGCCGTTTTTTGGTGATCTGAATACTTAGAAGTGTAAAGGAGGGATTTGGGGTCTTATAGACCCCCGATCCCTCTAGAAGGAGTACTTTTCACCACCTATTACTGTCACAAGGGATGTTTACATTCCTTGTGACAGCAATAAAAGTGATCAGAATTTTTTTTTTTAAAGTGACAATGAAAAAAATAAATAAAATAATAGTAAAAAAAAAATTTTTTTAATTTTAAAGACCCTGCCCACGCGAGCTCACGCAGCAAAGAAAATGCAGAAGTCTCTCCTGCATATGTAAACAGTGTTCAAATCACACATGTGAGCTATCGCCGCGATCGTTAGAGCGAGAGCAATAATTCTAGCCCTCCTCTGTAACTCTAACCTGGTAACCGTTAATTTTTTTTTTTTTTAAAGCGTCGCCTATGGAGATTTTTAGGTACCGTAGTCTGTCGCCATTCCACGAGTGTGCGCAATTTCAAAAGCATGAGTATCTATTTACCCGGCGTAACATCATCTTTCACATGATGCGAAAAAATTGGGCTAACTTTACTGTTTCGGTTTTTTTTAATTTCATGAAAGTGTCTTTTTTCCCCCCCAAAAAAAGTGCGTTTGACCGCTGCGCAAATACCGTGTGACATAAAATATTGCAACGATCACCATTTTATTCTCTAGGGCAGTGATGGCGAACCTTGGCACCCCAGATGTTTTAGAACTACATTTCCCATGAGGCTCAACTACACCGCAGTGTAGTTGAGCATCATGGGAAATGTAGTTCCAAAACATCTGGGGTGCCAAGGTTCGCCATCACTGCTCTAGGGTCTCTGCTAAAAAAAAATATACATATACATATATATATATATAATGTTTGGGGGTTCTAGAAAAAAATACTGATTTTAACTTGTAAGCAACAAATGTCAATAATAGGCTTAGGCATGAAAGGATTAAGATACATATTTGCGGAAAGCTAGGAAGTACAACCAATGAGCCTTGCCATATACAGTAAAGCATATATTGACTTTCCTTTAATTAGGAAGTCATACCATTTTGGTAAGAGTACCTGTTACTTACAAGGTGGAGGTTCACTGTGTCAGGAGTATGCAAGATTGTCACTTGATCATCATATCTTTTCACTGATTTCTCTTCACTATTGGATGAAGGACTTAATTTCCACTAATTGGAACTAATTCTATTAAGTGCAGCACTGGTTTTATTTTGTTTGGTTACTAAGTTATACCTATTGGTGTGTGCTAGCAGCTAAACACAGTCTATATTGTATACCTTTTGAGCGTGAATTTCTGTTGTTTATTTTTAGCTCTATCTTCAGAAACTGTCAATTTTCGGGGGGCCCTTCTCTTCCTCCCGTCTCTCCCCTGCTCAGCTCCTGTGGAAGATGTATACAAACCTTGCGCTCCACAACCACCTCCTCCTCCTTCTTCCTCTTTTTGGTCTTCTTCTCTTTCTTTTCTTTGTGCTTCTTTCTCCGCTTTTTCCCACCCATCTCGGAGTCGCTGTCCGGAGAGACATGGCCTCTGATCCCCTCGTCCCACTGGAGCTCATCGTCGCTGTCCTGAAAAAGCATGCGCACAGGGAAGACAAAAAACAGTTCAATACAAAGCGCCAGCCTACAGGTTTACCTGAAGTACATGGTGTGTCTTTAGAGGTTGGGTGCAGGGCCGGCCCTACCATGGGTCCCAGTGGGTCCATTGGGCACAGGAAGCACAATGAGAGGGGCAGCAAATTGGCAAATTGAACCTCGGCCACCCCGGCTTCTCCCCCCCCCCCCCCCGAGCCTCTCTGCTTGCCCCTATACTGCCCTTTATATACTTATAATGAATTATTTACTTCTTATTCATTTTGTTAGGTTCGGGGTTAATATTAGGGTTAGGGTTTAATATTGGGGTTAGTTAGGGGTTAATATTAGGTTTAAGGGTTGGGGTTAAGGTTTTTCACTTATTTATTTTTATTATTATTTATTTTCATCCACACAGCGGGGGGGACACGATGCGCGTGGCCGGCGGGCGCGATCGCCGCCGGCCACGCGCGATCGCGGGCACGAGAGCCAGCAAGGGGATTTGTGTGTGTAAACACACAAATCCCTGTTCTGTCAGGGGAGAGTAGACAGATCGTTTGTTCCTAGTAGGTAGAAACAGCGATATGTCTCCTCCCCCAGTCAGACCTATCCCCATACATTTAGAACACATCTAGGGAACACACACTTTTTTTTTGTTTACAAACTTTTTTATTTGGTACAAAGAAATAGTACTTAACCCCTTGATCGCCCCCTAGTGTTAACCCCTTCCCTACCAGTGACATTTACACAGTAATCAGTGCCTATTTATAGCACTTACTGCTGTATAAATGTCAATGGTCCCAAAAATGTGTCAAAAGTCTCCGTACTGTCCGTCGCAACGGCGCAGTACCACTAAAAATTGCAGATCACCGCCATTACTAGTAAATAAATAAAATTAAATTAAAAAATGCTATAAAAAAGCAATAAATCTTTCCCACAGTTTGTAGACGCTATAACTTTTGCGCAAACCAATCAATATACGCCTATTGCGATTTTTTTTTACCAAAAATATGTAGAAAAATACATATCGGCCTAAACTGATGGAGAAATTTGTTTTCTTTTTTTTAATTTGAGGGATATTTATTATAGCAAAAAGTAAAAAATATTGTTTTTTGTTTTTTTTTTCAAAACGTATGCTTTTTTTTGTTTATAGCGCAAAAAATAAAAACCGCAGAGGTGATCAAATACCACCAAAAGAAAGCTCTATTTGTGGGAAAAAAAGGACGTCAATTTCGTTTGGGTGCAACGTCGCACGGCCTGCGCAATTATCAGTTAAAGCGATGCAGTGCCGAATCGCAAAAGGTGCTCTGGTCAGGAAGGGGGTAAAACCTTATCCGGGCCTGAAGCGGTGAAATAAAAAAAAAAAAAATCAGATTTTTAAAAAAAAAAAATTTAAAAATTATTGATTTATATCCACCCTGAACAAAACGCACTAAAACGCTCAAATCAAGTGTTTCCATGCATTTCTATGTAACAAAAGACACTTTAAAAACGCATCAAATTCGAGCTGCAAAAAAAAGCTCCAGAACTTTCTTGAGCTTCAGGCATTTGCCTTCAGGTGACTTGTGGTGGAGATGTGAACCTTCTCCATAGAGAATAATGGATTTTGTTTTTCTCTTCCAATGTTTTGGAGATTCGAGCTTCAAGCTACAAAACTCTGAGGTGTGAATGGGGTCTTATTTTCAGGAGAAAGGAACAATGAAAGAGTCTCCTTACGGGCTTTTTGCGCTTGTAAGTTCTCGGAGCTTTGGGCGGCTTCTGCTTGTCCTTGTCCTTCTTCTTAGGTCCTCTCTTCTTCTTTATAATTATTTCAGGAGAAGGTGGTGGACTGAGGTCCTCATCTTCTGTTCATGCGGAAAGAAAAAGCAAGAAAGGTGAGTTCAACTGGTATAACTTCACAGGCCTCAACTACAACATAAATAGCAGCCGACACACCAGTCCTCCAAAGAAAGGAGAAAATATTGTTCACCATAAAGAGCCAATGTAAGGTTAGTAATGCAAACCGAAGCTTAGACAGATCTGCCCGCTGCACAAAACATGTTAACGCGTTTTACTCCCAAAAGGACGGGCTTCATCATGGTCACTTTATGATTAAAGTAGACCGCACCAGTGATTTGGTTGCTCAGCATGTGCTTGTACTGAGCACCCAAGAGCTTCCGTGTGCGAGGGTAACCTAACTAGCCTTTTCACCTCACGTGTGACACCCCCCCCCCCCGTGCCGCGTCTCCAGCCTCTCTACCTCCCGCCGCTCCTCTTCTTCTAAAATGCCCCCTGCTTCTTTCTTTTTACCCTGCATTCACCTTTCCCCCCAGCACACCGATTTACCCGCAAACACCCCCCCCCCGCAGACCTGATCCCCTGCAGCCGCCGGATTCCCTCCTTTGCTTCTCCCGCCAGCTTCAGGTGCTGCAGGAGCTTTGAAGGCATTGAAATATGTCCACTGCGGCACTCCACCCACGGAAAAATAGAAAAAAACTATGGAAAAATTAGCAAGTGGAGTGCAGGGCCTGGCAGTGAAAGGGTTAAACCCAAAAGCAGACATTTATTATATTGCAGCTTCCCAATTCTTTAGATGTGGTGGCTGTGTTAGTTTATCTGTAAACCCGCCAGGTGGCACCACCGCTGAAGTCTGCAGCCTGTGGATGGATAGTTGGAGACGGTCCTCTTGAGATCACAGACCCCCTCTGTACGGTGTCAGATACCTTCCGCGGCTTGTGACTGTGACACATGGATGAAAATCCTACGTCGCCGGCTCTGCACCCCCCCCCCCTTGTTTTTACGCGTTACGTCATGAATGTGGCTTCCTCAAAGGGAAAAGCATTAGTGGACAGTTTTCAGCTATCCAAACACAAGCTGCACCCTTCAACGCAGGTTTATACATACGCTATTTGTCTATTGTGCACCGGCGATAAGTGCACTTCAAATCATGCGTTTACTGTATATAGGTTTTAACAAGGCTACTTTCACACTGGGGCCTCCTGAGCGTTAGCACTAAAGCGCCACTAGTTTTAGCAGGGCCTTAGCGCTGTTTAAGCGGCGCTTTTCGGCCACTAGCCAGGCGCTTTTCACCCCCACTAGTGGTCGAAGGAGGGGTTTAAAGTGTCCGTGTTGCGGCGCTTCGGAAGCGCTGCCCATTAATTTCAATGGGCAGGGCGCAAATCGCCCCAAAGATGCTGCTTGCAGGACTTTTTCTAACGTCCCGCAAGCGCACCACCCCAGTGTGTAAGCACTCGGGCTTTCACATTCGGGCAGCATGGGAGGCAGTTTTCTAGCGCTAACACACCTGAAAACTGCCTCAGTGTGAAAGGGGTCTAATAAATACAGTAGTTGTTTTTTTGGAAAGCGCTATGATGGTCCATGTGTTTTATTTCTGAGCTTCCAATTGTGATATTGCTGAGTGTCATGTGGTGAAAACAGACCAGAAGGAGACAAGAGGAGGATCAGACCTAACCCAGAGATTGCCCTTAAAGGGGACAATAGGTTTTTAGACCTATTGTCCATAGGTTAATACATGAGGTGAGCAGCCAATGGTGGTGGTTACACAGGGTGCGAGGATCACTTAGACCCCTTTCATGTGACAACATTGAAGAAATGACACTTTGCTACAATGTAAAGTAGTGAGTGTACAGCTTGTATAACAGTGTAAATTTGCTGTCCCCTCAAAATAACTCAACACACAGCCATTAATGTCTAAACCGTTGACAACAAAAGTGAGTACACCCCTAAGTCAAAATGTCCAAATTGGGCCCAATTAGCCATTTTCCCTCCCCGGTGTCATGTGACTCATTAGTGTTACAAGGTCTCAGGTGTGAATGGGGAGCAGGTGTGTTAAATTTGGTGTTATCGCTCTCACTCTCTCATACTGGTCACTGGAAGTCCAACATGGCACCTCATGGCAAAGAACTCTCTGAGGATCTGAAAAAAAAGAATTGTTCCTCTACATAAAGATGGCCCGGGCCAGTATTTCCCTGTGATGAAACAGCTGTGGTAATTACTAAGGCAGTGAAACTGATCAAATCACCTGTGCAAAATAATGGAAAGCCTGAAAACATGACCTGTTGGGGCGCCTTGAGGACTGGAGTTGAGAAACGCTGGCCTAGGCTATAAGAAGATTGCCAAGACCCTGAAACTGAGCTGCAGCATGGTGGCCAAGACCATACAGCGGTTTTTAACAGGACAGGTTCCACTCAGAACAGGCCTCGCCATGGTCGACCAAAGAAGTTGAGTGCACGTGCTCAGCGTCATATCCAGAGGTTGTCTTTGGGAAATAGACATATGAGTGCTGCCAGCATTCCTGCAGAGGTTGAAGGGGTGGGGGGGTCAGCCTGTCAGTGCTCAGACCATACGTTGCACACTGCATCAAATTGGTCTGCATGGCTGTCATCCCAGAAGGAAGCCTCTTCTAAAAGATGATGCACAAGAAAGCCTGCAAACAGTTTGCTGAAGACAAGCAGACTAAGGACATGGATTACTGGAACCATGTCCTGAGGTCTGATGAGACCAAGATAAACTTATTTAGTTCAGATGGTGTCAAGCGTGTGTGGCAGCAATCAGGTGAGGAGTACAAAGACAAATGTGTCTTGCCTACAGTCAAGCATGGTGGTGGGAGTGTCATGGTCTGGGGCTGCATGAATGCTGCCGGCACTGGGGAGATACAGTTCATTGAGGGAACCATGATTGCCAACATGTACTGTGACATACTGAAGCAGAGCATGATCCCCTCCCTTCAGAGACTGGGCCGCAGGGCAGTATTCCAACATGAAACGGCCCCAAACACACCTCCAAGGCGACCACTGCCTCGCTAAAGAAGCTGAGGGTAAAGGTGATGGACTGGCCAAGCATGTCTCCAGACCTAAACCCTATTGATCATCTGTGGGGCATCCTCAAATGGAAGGTGGAGGAGCACAAGATCTCTAAAATCCACCAGCTCTGCGATGTCATCATGGAGGAGTGGAAGAGGACTCCAGTGGCAACCTGTGAAGCTCTGGTGAACTCCATGCCCAAGAGGGTTAAGGCATTGCTGGAAAATAATGGTGGCCACACAAAATATTGACATTTTGGGCCCGATTTGGACATTTTCACTTCGGGGTGTACTGACTTTTGTTGCCAGCGGTTTAGACATTAATGGCTGTGTGTTGAGTTATTTTGAGGGGGCAGCAAATTTACACTGTTATACAAGCTGTACACTCACTACTTTACATTGTAGCAAAGTGTCATTTCTTCAGTGTTGTCACATGAAAAGATAGAAGAAAATATTTACAAAAATGTGAGGGGTGTACTTACTTTTGTGAGATACCGTATATGTATTTTTTGCAATTTTGTTATTTCTGTAATTTTGGACTGTTTATGCTTTTGTGGAAGGGTGGGATTATATATTGGGTATATACACTAGATGGACTTGGAGATTAACTTGATGCATTTATTTGTGTACTTATATACAGGTGTGGCGCTGAATCAGTATTGTTTATGAATATTTTGACACCTGGGAGCAAGTGGTACACTCCTAGATTCTAGCAGCAACACCCAAAAGACGCTTCTTTGCTTCCTCCACCCCCACCCCCCTCCGCTGCCACATCTGGCACCTTGCAGGGGGATGGAGTGGATACCTGTCAAAACCAGGTATCCGCGCCCACTCCTGGGTAAGATCGCAGCAATCATTGAGAGGCGATCCACGCAACTTTGAAAATCAGTATTTTTTGCTAGAAAATGACTTAGAACCCTCAAACGTGTTATATATATATGTATATATATATATATATATATATATATATATATATATATATATATATATATATATATATATATATATATATATATATATATATATATATATATATATATATATATTAAAATATTTTATGTCACCCGGTATTTGTGCAGCGGTGTTACAAATGCAATTTTTTGGGAAATTTTTTTTTTTTTATAAATTTTAAAAAAAAACAGTAAAGTAAAAAAAAAAAATTGTATAATGTAAAATATGATGTTACGCTGAGTAAATAGACACCTAACATGTCACGCTTTAAAATTGTGCACGCTCGTGGAATGGCGACAAACTACGGTACTTAAAAATCTCCATAGGCAACGCTTTAAAATCTTTTACCTGTTTGGAGTTACAGAGGAGGTCTAGCGGTAGAATTATTGCTCTCGCTCGAATGATCGTGGCGATACCTCACATGTGTGGTTTGAACACCGTTTACATATGCGGGCGCGACTTACGTATGCATTCGCTTCTGCACACGAGCTCGGAGGTATGGGGAACTTTAATTTTTTTTTTTTCTTATTTATTTTACTTTTTATTTTTACACTGTCCCTTTAATTATTTTTTTTTTTTTTTGGATCAATTTTATTCCTATTACAAGGAATGTAAACATCCCTTGTAATAGACATAAGCATGACAGGTCCTCTTTATTGAGAGATCTGGGGTCAAAAAATACCTCAGATCTTCAATTTACCTTTAAAAGCAAAAAAATTTGGACTTTAAGAAAATCCCTTTAAGCTCGAGAGGCAGAAGTGATGTCAGACGTTGCTCCGGTCCTCCAAGAGCTATGTTGCCCTCACTCGGCTTCCTGCCCAGGCACCCGATGGATCAGATCGGCTTCGGGCTTACCGATGACTCCAGGTAAGCTCAGAGACGACCAGGAAGCGGCGGGAGCGGGAGGCACCTCTCCCGCCGCCCATAAAAGTGACCTCGCGGCGCATCCGACCGCAGGGACCACTTTTATATGAAAGCCAGCCCGCCTGCTGTAAATAACAATACCGGGGTTATGGCAGCTACAGTGAGGGGAAAAAAGAATTTGATCGCCTGCTGATTTTCTACGTTTGCCCACTGACAAAGAAATGATCAGTCTATCATTTTAATGGTCAGTTTATTAACAGTGAGAGACAGAATAACAACGAAAATATCCAGAAAAACATGTTTAAAAGAAAAGTTATAAATTGATTTGCATTTTAATGAGTGAAATAAGTATTTGACCCCTTCGCAAAACATGACTTAGTAATTAGTGGCAAAACCCTTGCTGGCAATCACAGATGTTTCTTGTAGATTGCCACCAGGTTTGCACACATCTCAGGAGGGATTTTGTCCCACTTCTCTTTGCAGATCCTCTCCAAGTCATTAAGGTTTCCAGGCTGACGTTTGGTAACTCGAACCTTCAGCTCCCTCTACATATTTTCTATTGGATTAAGGTCTGGAGACTGGCTAGGCCACTCCAGGACCGTAATGTGCTTCTTCTTGAGCCACTCCTTTGTTGCCTTGGCCGTGTGTTTTGGGTCATTGTCATGCTTGAATACCCATCCATGACCCTTTTTCAATTCCTTGGCTGAGGGAAGGAGGTTCTCACCAAAGATTTGAAGGCACGCGGCCCCATCCATCGTCCATTTGATGCGGTGAAGTTGTCCTGTCCCCTCGGCAGAAAAACACCTCCAAAGCATAATGTTTCCACCTCCATGTTTGACAGTGGGGATGGTGTTCTTGGGGTCATAGGCAGCATTCCTCCTCCTCCTCCAAACACGGCAAGTTAAGTTGATGCCAAAGAGCTTGATTTAGGTCTCATCTGACCACAACACTTTCACCCAGTTCTCCTCTGAATCATTCAGATGTTCATTAGCAAACTTCAGACGGGCCTGTACACGTGCTTTCTTGAGCAGGGGGACCTTGCGAGCACTTCAGGATTTAAGTCCTTCATGGCATAGTGTGTTGCCAATTGTTTTCTTGGTGACTATGGTCCCAGCTGCTTTGAGATCATTGACAAGATTCTCCCGTGTAGTTCTGGGCTGATTCCTCACCGTTCTCATGATCATTGAAATTCCACGAATAATTGCACCAACTGTTGTCACCCTCTCACCAAGCTGCTTGGCGATGGTCTTGTAGCCCATTCCAGCCTTGTGTAGGTCTACAATCTGGTCCCTAATGCCGCGTACACACGACCGGACTTACCGGCAAACTAGATCAGACGGTCTTCCCGACGGACTTTCAGCAGCATTGCGACGGACTTTCAGAACGAACGGACTTGGCCACACACGAACGGACTAGGTCCGGTCAAAAGTCCATTCGTTTTGTACATGATGACGTAAATGGGACAAAAAAAAGGAAGTTCAATAGCCAGTAGCCAATAGCTTCCCTTGCGTCGTCTTTGGTCCGTCGGACCAGCACACAGACAAACGGTTTACCCGATTTTAGTTCGTCGGACAGATTTGAAACATGTTCTATTTCTAGGCCCATCGGATTTTTTTCCCCAAAAAAACGATCGGACTAGCCCGCGCACGATCGGATTGTCCGACGGACTAATCCCATCGGGCCTAGTTTGCCGGAAAGTCCGGTCCTGTGTACGCGGCATAAGACAGCTCTTTGGTCTTGGCCATGGTGGAGAGATTGGAATCTGATTGATTGATTGATTGCTTCTGTGGACAGGTGTCTTTTTACACAGGTAACAAGCTGAGATTAGGAGCACTCCCAGAAATCTTGCTGATTGATAGGGGATCAAATACTCATTTCACTCATTAAAACGCAAATCACTTTATAACTTTTTTTGAAATGCGTTTTTCTGGATATTTTTGTTGTTATTCTGTCTCTCACTGTTAAAATAAACCGACCATTAAAAATTATAGACTGGTCATTTCTTTGTCAGTGAACGTACAAAATCAGCAGGGGATCAAATACTTTTTTCCCCCCCTCGCTGTAGCTACCATAACCCGGTATTACACGTCAAAGTATTGACGTATATTTACAGTGAGGCGGTCGGCGAGTGGTTTTAAAAAAGCATCACAGTGCATTGGTGTGAAGAGTTCCAAAGGATTTAAAGAGATAGAGTTTTCATGCATTTTATTCCGTTGTTTAAATACAAAAAAAAGCTCATCATAATCTGATCGGTGTGAAAGGGCTCTGACTCTTTGTGGTCATCTAATTCATGCATTGCTTCATTCTACTGCTGGCAAGATTCTTTATCATTAAATCTGTAGTGTAGTGGTTAAGGCCCCAATCCACCGTGTGTGTGTGTGTGTGTGTGGTCTTGGGTTTCAGGCACACCACAGTTGACATCAGTCTGTAGTGTGGTCGTTAAGGCCTCATTCCACACCATACATGATGGTGGGTTTGAGGCTCACCACAGCTACTTGCCATTGCTTGCAGCCGGTTAGCTCACAGTTGTGCGTTCAACCCATGTAAGCGAGACCTCATAGCCTACAGCTTTCGTGTATTTAGAAGGTTGCAGTCAAGTCCTACCCTTCCGTCCTCAAGACTGTACGTATTAGGTTTCTGCAGTTTCTCCTGATCTATTGTCCTTCAAACTATTGTCCTTCAAACTATTGTCCTTCAAACTAGGGCTGAAACTACTAATCAGCGTAATCGATTATAATCATGTACGAAAATAGTTCATTTAAGTTGGTCAATCGATTAGTTGGCCTTCATACAGAAGGCGTTATTTCTTGAAATACAGTGCAATGCACATACAGCTCAGTGCACCGTACCATACATGTCAGTAAATACCCGAGAACTTGAATGTGTGAGGAGCAATGCCTTAAATCCACTGTGGACTAGCACAGAGCAGCCCGGATCCTCCTCTTCTCGGGTCCCTCTTCTCTGATCCTGGTCCCTCCCTCCTGTTCAGTGCCCCCCCCCACAGCAAGCAGCTTGCTATGGGGGCACCCGAGCCGAGTCACAGCTCCCTGTGTCCAATCAGACATGGAGCCCCGACCCGACCCAGCCCAGCCCCCTCTCTCTCTCTCTCCTGACTGGCCAGCTGACTTTGATTGACGGCAGCAGCAGTCAATAGCACCGCTGCTGTGTCTCAGCCAATCAGGAGGGAGAGTCCCGGACAGCTGAGACACTCGTGGACATCGCTGGAAAGAGAGGAACCTCAGGTACGTGTTAGGAGGGGGGCTGCTGCACACAGAAGGCTTTTTTATTTTAATGCATAGATGGCATTAAGATAAAAAAAAAAAAAAAACTTCTGACTTAACAACCCCTTTAATCCCTTGATTGCCCTCCTGATCACTTCTGTCGCACAGCCAGTATCATTAGTACAGTGTACAGTATTATTACTGATCACTGTATTAGTGTCACTAGTGAGGTCAGTGTCAGTTAGTGTGCCTCCCAGCCGGTGTCAGTTAGCACTAGACTGACCGCCACCCTATCACAGTCACACTAAAAGTCGCTGATCACCGCCAGGCTTACCTAAAGGTACTGTAAATGTCTCCTAAACTGGCACCTTTAGGAGGTAGTGATAACGTATTTATCGGCGTGTAACACGAACATTCATTTTAAGAGGGAAGTTTCAGGAAAAAAACTATAAATTTTAAATATAGGAACTTTGAAGCAAAATAAGGGTCAGTGCCCATCTGCAGCCTCACCATTACCATCAATGCAGCCTCATCAGTCCACATCAATGCAGCCTCACCATTGCCTTCAATGCA
Source organism: Lithobates clamitans (assembly GCA_037952925.1). Taxonomy (NCBI): domain Eukaryota; kingdom Metazoa; phylum Chordata; class Amphibia; order Anura; family Ranidae; genus Lithobates; species Lithobates clamitans. Next base: position 3,751,013 of record JBBGZY010000657.1, read on the forward strand.
GCAGCCTCACCATTGCCATCAATGCAGCCTGATCAATGCCCATCTGCAGCCTCACCATTGCCATCAATTCAGCCTGATCAATGCCCATCTGCAGCCTCACCATTGCCATCAATGCAGCCTCATCAGTCCACATCAATGCAGCCTCACCATTGCCATCAATGCAGCAGCCTCACCATTGCCATCAATGCAGCCTGATCAATGCCCATCTGCAGCCTCACCATTGCCATCAATGCAGCCTCATCAGTCCACATCAATGCAGCCTCACCATTGCCATCAATGCAGCCTGATCAATGCCCACCTGCAGCCTCACCATTGCCATCAATGCAGCCTCATCAGTCCACATCAATGCAGCCTCACCATTGCCTTCAATGCAGCAGCCTCACCATTGCCATCAATGCAGCCTCATCAGTCCACATCAATGCAGCCTCGCCATTGCCATCAATGCAGCAGCCTTGCCATTGCCATCAATGCAGCAGCCTCACCATTGCCATCAATGCAGCCTGATCAATGCCCACCTGCAGCCTCACAAATGCCATCAATGCAGCCTCATTAGTCCACATCAATGCAGCCTCACCATTGCCTTCAATGCAGCAGCCTCAATAATGCCATCAATGCAGCAGCCCCACCATTGCCATCAGTGCAGTATGATCGATGCCCATCTGCAGCCTAGAGGGGACAGGGAGGGGGGAGTTATGAGCACCGATAGATTACATACAGTGAGAATCTCTTATGATAGACAGAACAGTGGTCCAATGGCTTCTCAGGAGATGGGACTTCCTATTACAGAGGCCGCCAAGTAAACAGGAGATTCTCACTGTATGTAATCTGACAGCGCTCGTCCCGCCTCCCTCCCTGTCCCCTCCAAGGCAGCTAAAATTGAAGTATTGGCGTATAACACGCACACGCTATTTGCACCCGATTTTCATGGTGAAAAAGTGAGTGTTATACGCCAATAAATACAGTATTTACTGTATACTGTGCCGATAACGCCATCGTTCTAAGGTAAGTATTTCAGAATAAGCTAGTATGCGATGCATACTAGCTCATTATGTCTTTGTCTTACAGTTTTCGGGGGGGGGGGGGGTTTAAATTTTATTTTATTTTTTTTTTGGGGGGGGGGGGGTTTACAACCTCTTCAAACCAAAAAAGGTTTCAAAAAGTCTTTTAGGTGAGATGAGCTTTCAGGCGCTCCTCCGTACACATTTAAGAATCTACTATCAGGCACTGTGTCAATATCAGAGACATAGCAGGCTAGGACCAAACGGGGTCCACCCACACCCGACTTTAGACCTCAATCACATATTTGCTTCGTTTTAAGGAGGAATTGCTTTGTGGAAGATTCATCACAACCAATTTTTACTTCTATCACACACACACACACACACCAGACAATGGCAGCAGACACACAGGACAACCACTCTCGACCTGCGCACTCGCATTCGAGAAGTAGAACCTATGAAGGCCCATAATGGCAGAATGAATAATGCTCTCACTACCTATGAAAGAGTGTGGGACTCCTGGGTCTGCTTTGATACCCATACTGCAGACCACTATACAGCACTATTTCTACAAAAGTACCCCCGGTCGTCATCCTGGTATTTATGGCACCCCTTCTTCCTAATCTTTTTCCCACCTCTACCTATTCGAGTAAAAACCAGGTAGAATGAATATCTCCTAAACCTGTACAGTTTAGGAGATATTCGCCTTGCATGCAGCCGCTGATGTCAGCAGCGCAAGTGCTCTGAAGCTCTGAAGGTCTGGCAGATGCTGCTGGAAAATCAGAGCTCCTTGCCGGAAAGAGAACTCCCACAGGAATGACGTTCATCGCTGTGAGTGGCCGGAGCCGCGGACCCGGAAGAAACGCAGAGGGGAAAATGTCAGCTCCCTCAGCGGTGACCGGGAACCGATGCCGGCACTTCGTTCTAAGGTAAGTATTTCATAAAAAGGTAGTATGCGTTGCGTTGCATACTAGCTCGTTATGCCTTTGCCTTACAGGTATTTTTTTTTTGTGGGCATACAACTGCTTTAATAAGATCTAGATCCTGGACTTTTGCCCACTAGGTCAACAACCTTTCATTGCATAAGCTCGCTATGGTACACCATGATATCTTAAAGATTAGCACTCCCTTAATATCGCTGGACTGTATACTACTGGAGCAGTGTTTTTCAACAAGGGTTCCAAGGAACCCCTAGGGTTCCTCCAGAGGTTGCTTGGGGTTCCTCAAGCAATGAGCAACTTCTGCTTTTCAGATAAGTTCCCACAGACACCATTGATCGTTTTAGCTATCTGTAATGGGGTAATTCTTCCCAATGACCACAAGTGTATCGAGCATTCTTCCCACTGACCATCACCCTAATGTAGATATAGTCATTTTGTACCAGGGGTTCCCTGAGACCGAAAGTTATTTCAAGGGTTGAAAATGTTGAGAAAGTCTGTACTAGAGTATCACTACAACTCTGTATACTGTTTGCAACCAAATTTAATATCTACTATAACAACTGTTTTACCACCTTTTTCCGAGGTTTTCCAAGGTTACCTATTAGTTGACCATGTACGAGCTTCTATCGTTTGTGAGAGACACAAGCTAGGGTTTCTCCAGAGGTTGTTTGGGGTTCCTCAAGCAATGAGCAACTTCTGCTTTTCAGATAAGTTCCCACAGACACCATTGATCGTTTTAGCTATCTGTAATGGGGTAATTCTTCCCAATGACCACAAGTGTATCGAGCATTCTTCCCACTGACCATCACCCTAATGTAGATATAGTCATTTTGTACCAGGGGTTCCCTGAGACCGAAAGTTATTTCAAGGGTTGAAAATGTTGAGAAAGTCTGTACTAGAGTATCACTACAACTCTGTATACTGTTTGCAACCAAATTTAATATCTACTATAACAACTGTTTTACCACCTTTTTCCGAGGTTTTCCAAGGTTACCTATTAGTTGACCATGTACGAGCTTCTATCGTTTGTGAGAGACACAAGCTAGGGTTCCTCCAGAGGTTGTTTGGGGTTCCTCAAGCAATGAGCAACTTCTGCTTTTCAGATAAGTTCCCACAGACACCATTGATCGTTTTAGCTATCTGTAATGGGGTAATTCTTCCCAATGACCACAAGTGTATCGAGCATTCTTCCCACTGACCATCACCCTAATGTAGATATAGTCATTTTGTACCAGGGGTTCCCTGAGATCGAAAGTTATTTCAAGGGTTGAAAATGTTGAGAAAGTCTGTACTAGAGTATCACTACAACTTTGTATACTGTTTGCAACCAAATTTAATATCTACTATAACAACTGTTTTACCACCTTTTTCCGAGGTTTTCCAAGGTTACCTATTAGTTGACCATGTACGAGCTTCTATCGTTTGTGAGAGAGACACAAGCTAGGGTTCCTCCCGAGGTTGCTTGGGGTTCCTCAAGCAATGAGCAACTTCTGCTTTTCAGATAAGTTCCCACAGACACCATTGATCGTTTTAGCTATCTGTAACGGGGTAATTCTTCCCAATGACCACAAGTGTAAGGAGCATTCTTCCCACTGACCATCACCCTAATGTAGATATAGTCATTTTTAGCAGGGGTTCCCTGAGACTGAAAGTTATTTCAATTGTTGAAGAGGTTGAGAAAGTCTGTACTAGATTATCACTACAACTCCTTATACTGTTTGCAACCAAATTTAATATCTACTATTACAACTGTTTTACCTCCCTATTAGTTGACCATGTACTAGGTTCTCTCGTTTGTGAGAGAGACACAAGTTTGGTATTTCACTATATTGTACCCTTCATTAATATTCTAATAAAAGTGTTGACAGGACATACACCCAAGGTAATACCTTTTATCAGATTAGACTGCAATTCATTTTTTATCTACACAGACAATAAAAGGTATCATTTAATCCTATGGCAGTGGCACCCAACTGATATCACTCCGTCTGTGTAAGACGGTGCTATCCATGACAGCCCATGTTCACAGGCTGACAAAGGCCGTCATCCAACCTGGAAGAAGAGTGCCACTTAGTAATGGTGGAGGACTTTCTGCGGGTGACAGCCCCAGATTCAAGGTAAGCATTTTTTTTCTCCGTCATGCCGGGCAACTCGTTTTTTGTAATCTTTTTTAAAATCTGAAGTTCTGCTTTATATAAACATGTATGTGCCAAGTGAGCTAAGTGTAAAAACACACTAGTCACTGACATTCGCTTTCTTGTCCCTAATTTGAAAATTGAATGTCCCAGAGCTACTACTTCTAGGCCACGTTCCGCTTGCTTGGAAACCTTCCAGCAGATTTAAATAAGGCTCCATTGACACTTGGCGTTTTTTTTTTTTTGTAACACGCGACAAAGCACAAAGTAAACGAACATTTTGCAGCGATCTTCGTTAAACGTGCTGCAAACGCATGTCAAGCTTGTGGTGCCATTAATTGGTAATTGCACCCCAAGCGCGGGTTGCAGGCACGCGTTTGACATGCATTGTGTCCCGCAGCAAAACGCACTACAAATGTGGCAAAATGCGCCATACATTATTATTATTAAGTATATATTTAAATGGGGAATGTCATACCAAAAAAGTGTCACTTAGTTGTCGATTTGTCCGCCGCAATGTCACAGTCCCGCTAAAATATCGCTGATCGACGCTATTACTAGTAAAAATAAAAATGCCATAAATCTATCCCATAGTTTGTAGATGTGATAACTTTTCCGCAAACCAATCAATATATGCTAATTGTGATTTTTTTTTTAACCAAAAATATTTTGCAGAATACAAATTGGCCTAAATTGATGAAGAAATTCTATTTTTTTTTACATATTTTTTACTGGGTATGTTTTATAACAGAAAGTAAAAAATATTGGGGTTTTTTTCAAAATTGACACATTTTTGTTTTTATAGCGCAAAAAATAAAAACCGCAGAGGTGATCAAATACCACCATAAGAAAGCTCTATTTGTGGGAAAAAAGGACATCAATTTTGTCTGGGTACAACATTGCACGACCGCGCAATTGTCAGGTAAAGTAACGCAGTGCCGTATTACAAAAAATGTCTTGGTCATTAACCACTTCCCGCCCAAGGTACGTCTTTGAGTGGGGATATCTGAATGATGGGTGCAGCTACAGGCATCATCCAGATGTCATCTTTTTCGGCTTGCAAACCCCCCCCCCCCCCCCCCCGCTACCCTCTGGTGCTTCTACCGGCTCGCGCATGCGATCGGCAAGCCGGAGAAGGTATCCACTGGCACCGAAAGTGGAGCATAGAGATTTCCAAGGGACAGATGGTCCCCGGCAATCTCTATGACCTTGGGAGGCCCGGGCGCGACGTTATGATGTCACGTCCGGCCCGGCGGAAGTAAACATTGCCAGGAACTCGGCTGGAAAGGCCGAGATCGTTTAGTTTTTCTTTTGATCTCGGTCTTTCCTGCCTGGAGGAGAGATGTGAGGTCTTATAGACCCCACATCTCTCCATAAAGAGGACCTGTCACGCACTATTCCAATTACAAGGGATGTTTACATTCCTTGTAATAGAAATAAAAGTGATAAAAAAAAAAAATTTAAATAGAAAGTGTAAAAGTAAAAAAAATTCAAATAAAATAAACAATAAAAAAAAAAAAAAGATTTTAAAGCGCCCTCGTCCCCGCGTGCTCACACACACAGAAGCGAACGCATACGTATACGTCGTGCCCACATATATAAACGGCGTTCAAACCACACATGTGAGGTATCACCGCGAACGTTAGAGCAGAAGTAACAATTCTAGCCCAAGATTTCCTCCGTAACTCTAAACAGGTAACCTGTAAGAATTTTTAAAGCGTCGCCTATGGAGATTTTTAAGTACCAAAGTTTGGCGCCATTCCACGAGTGTATGCAACTGCGCAATTTTAAAGCGTGACATGTTGGGTATCTATTTACTCGGCATAACATCATCTTTCATAATATACACATAAGTGGGCTAACTTTACTGTTTTTTTTTTAATTCATAAAACAGTTTCTTTTTTCCCAAAAAAAAAAACGCGTTTGAAAATTGCTGCGCAAATACCGCGTGTCATAAAAAGTTGTGACGGCCGCCATTTTATTCCCTAGGGTCTTTGCCTAAAAAAACATATATAATGTTTGGGGGTTCTGAGTAATTTTCTAGGATAAAAAAATATGATTTTTACATGTAGGAGAGAAGTGCCAGAATTGGCCCGGATGGGAAGTGGTTAAGGGGGTAAAACCTTCCGGTGCTGAAGTGGTTAATGCAAACTAAAAAGAATCCCTGTCCTTTGAAGAGCGCTACTGTATAGTATAGATCCACCAACCTTTACACAGGGATTTGGCCAGGCGTGCTTTTTCTACGTATGGGTGAAGTTATGCATGTGCCCGTTTAATGGTGCACCTGGTGTGCACTGCCCATTTCCAGTACTGGTGCCAACGTCTCAAACCATTCCCCCTACAAACTCCTTTGCCGAGTGGTCCTCAGCTGTACCTGTCCTGACCCGAGCCACCCGTGAATACATGCTATTGAGCGATATTTGTTTTTGCTGACAAAAGCAAGCTATATACTAGCTACACTGCAGGCTGAGCAAGAGAAACCTAATGCCCCGTACACGCGGTCAGATTTTCCGACGGAAAATGATCTATAGAAGCTTGTTGTCGGAAATTCCGACCATGTGTAGGCTCCAGCGGACATTTTCCATCGGAATTTCCGTCACACAAAATTTGAGAGCTGGTTCTCAAATTTTCCGACAACAAAACCCGTTGCCGGAAATTCCGATCATGTGTACACAATTCCGATGCACAAATTTCCACGCAGGCTCGGAATCAAGCAGAAGAGCCGCACTGGCTATTAAACTTCATTTTTCTCGGCTCGTCGTACGTGTTGTACGTCACCGCGTTCTTGACGTTCGGAATTTCGAACAAGATTTGTATGCAAGACAAGTTTTTAGCCAACATCTGTCGGGAAAAAAAAACATGGATTTTGTTGGCAGAATGTCCGATCGTGTGTACGGGGCATAACAGACTCCTCTATGGATGCTATACAACACGGGTGGATGAGTCTCCCCTGCCGGCTATTGTATTCTGGAAACCGGCTCCAACGGTTACCTGAACAGTGTCCGCATTGGATTGGATGCAGGCGCTGATCGGCCAACAATTCTCACCTGGTTCCTTCATCAACCGTTGATTGTTTAATCGACTTTTGTGAGTCAAGATGGTGCCAACGGGACCAGCCACCGATTGAGTTCCGCTGGACCTTTACTTCCACCTGACTATGCTCCTGCTCGTTGTCCTGATTCCTGACTACCTGCCTGACCTAGCACTAGTTTCTACTGCCCGTGGTACCAGCTCATTCTGTCATCCCTATTGATCTGCACCTTCCTTCAAAAGGACGTATAATAAAAACTCAAAAATAAGCTTCTTAAATTATCATATCAAATTGGTGTAGAATCGTTCTAATTCAATGAGTGCTCACATAACAATAAAGCATATATTTACAAAAATCTACTCATAGGAATACATATGGGTGGTAGGAAATGGGCCAGAGTCGCAAGGGGCTACCCTCACCACTCAGACTCTGATCAGGTTCATGGCAGGCTCACCGAAGAGAAGCTGGACCTGAAGGTGACTGATGCCCAATAAGGCATTCTCACACCATATCCAAAACCCAAACTTTGTGTTTTGTTTTGGGTAGAGTTGGGAAGGTTTAGTAGTTTCTACCTCTGTCTGTGTAGACATGAGGACTAATTGTGAGGAAAGATCTAAAATTTCCAGTCACCAGAAAAAGAGGTAAGGGGAAACTCATGATGGATGTTTCACCAGCAGGAGGAAGGAGGTTCTGATTCCACTATATAGACCTTTTTTTGTTTAATAAGTTTTTATTGAAGACAGTTTTTTTGGTACAGTACTACATCCAACACACTATATAGATCTTGAAGCGGAGTTCCACCCATATAAAAAAGTCAGCAGCTACAAAAAGTGTAGCTGCTGACTTTTATTAAATCGAACACTCACCTGTCCCACGGTCCAGCGATGCGGGCGAACGAAGCCCCGCTCCTCTACCCCTCCTCTCTGCGGCGCCGGCATTGTCACTGTGGGCGCTCAGCTGTGGCTTCACAGCCGGGAAAGTACTGCACATGCGCGAGCCGTGCTGCGCACTGTGACATGCCGGGCAATCATCTGGGACCTGTGACGTGTCCCGAGAGGTGAACTTGCTTCTGGCGCCACGGTGCCTCGGGAGGAAGTGGGAGCTGGATTCCTCTAAAAAGAGGGTTCCCCCCCCCCACCACCACCAAAAAAAAAGAGATGCCAAATGTGGCACGTCAGTGGGGTCACCTGCACTTAAAGCGGAAGTTCCATTTTTGGGTGGAACTCCGCTTTAAGTGAGACCTGATTTAGAGTACTGTGTCCAGCTCTGGAGACCTCACTTACAGAAAGATATTTATAAAATAGAACGAGTCCAGAGACGGGTAACAAAAATGGTAAAAGGTTTGGGGGGATAAAACCTATCGAGAGCAGCTTCGGGAACTTAATATGGTACAGTCTGGAGGAAAGAAGGGAAAGGGTTTTAACCATTCCCTACTCAATGTAAAACTAAAAAAATACAGTTTTGGCTATGCACACACTTTGGGAACGGTACACATCTGACCTTAATCTAATGGATGGTGCTTGTTTAAAAGGAACTTGTGCTTTGGCCATGCAGAGCAAAGCGATAGGCTCAGTTAGCTACCCCCCCAGCCCACCATCACCTCCACCCACCATCAGCTCAACATCCCACCACCACTGCGAAGAGAAAATGATCAGCATAGTCCCCATGTCATTCTTATCAGAGTTTACACAAAACGAAGGTCTCCCCTCCCTACGCTCATGTGGCAACACTCAGGCTTAATTAAAGGGGTGGGGGGGGGCAATAAATGAACCCACATGAGCAAAGTAAAAGTTCACTTTATGGCTAATTCTAGACACAGGATCACCACTGCTCAATCCAGACACTAACAACAGGATCAGAAAGTGATCACCATCCCTACAGACACGGAGCAACAGTGATGTAGCTACTGACTTGATGGACCTCATGCAACATTTTACCATGTCACCCCCACCTTTCTGGATATCGTTCCCACAACCTTACTGCCCTGTTATAAACTCACCAAGTGGTCATTCTTGGTGGCAATGCTGTGCAAGGAAGCTAGGGTTGGGTGCAAGCACACTTCTGCACATGTCCCCTGTGTTTTCTCATGTGACCGGGACTGATATCACAGGACCAAGCGAAGGAGACACGCCTGCATCTGACACATCCCCCTCAGATCAAGGAAGCCATGGCTAGGTGCAGAAATACCTCTCCATGTGTCCCCTGCTTTTGCTCGTTTTAGCAGGTCTGATATCACACAACCGAGTACAGAAGGTGCACCTTGTATCTGGCTCCTTTCATTAGAGCAAAGAAGTTACAGCCAAGGATACCTCTGCCAGCGAGTCAACACCATTCCAAAATGACCAGTTACTGAAGTCCAATATTAGAAAATAAGAAAAAAAAAAAGAAAACACCAAGCTTCATAAGTACATTTCTCAAGGTGACAAGGGGAGAGAAGAATTTCTACTCGATGGCCGAGGTCAAACTGGACCAACTGATTGGACCAACGTCTTTGCGTGATATGCCTACACAATCGGACATATTTATAGGAAGATCTTTCATAAAAACGTACATCTTTGTGCTTTATCCCTAAACTTTTGGACATATTTATGTGGCGACCTTTCGGGAAATGTGTACATTTATTTATTTTTTTTACGCCCAACCGACTGGCCATATTTACAGAAGGATCTTTAGTAAAACATACATCTTTTGACCTACTTGATTGAACATATTTATGGTGAGCTATTTTGTGTACTGTGCGTTACCCCTAAACAATCTGACATATTTACGGGAGGATCTTTTCGTAAAATGTACAGCTTTGACCTTACTGATCAGTTTATTTATGGGAAGATCCTTTGTAAACTGTACGTCATTTTGTGTTACGCCATACCAATCAGACATATTTTACATGAGGGTCTTTAGTGAATTGTACACCTTTGACCTAATTGATTGGACATATTTATGGTAAGTTCTTTCAACAATTGTACATCATTGTGTGTTACTCCCAAACCGATCTGACATATTTATGGGAGAATCTATCAAAAAACGTACATCTCTGACCCAAACTGACCAGTTTATTTATGGGAAGATCCTTTGTGAAATGTACATCTTTGTTCATTATGTCTGAACAATCGGTCATAGTTGTGGGGGTGCTATTTCTCGAACTGTATGTCTATGACCGTCACACACCACAACCTCAGGGCCCCCCACAGCCTCCTGTACACACAGTCCCCTTAGCACTCCCTGACCACTCTCTGATGAATATGGCGGGAACGTCCTAATTGTCTGGACATACTTATGGTAAGTTCTTTCGTGAACTCTACGTCTTTGTGCACTACATCTAACCCAGTGATGGCGAACCTTGGCATCCCAGATGTTTTGGAATTACATTTCCCATGATGCTCCACTACACTGCAGAGTGCATGAGGATCATGGGAAATGTAGTTCCAAAGCATCTGGGGTGCCAAGGTTCACCATCACTGACCTAACCAATCAGAAATATTTATGGGAAGTTATTTTGTAAAACGTACATCTTTGCACGTTACGCCTAACTGATCAGATTAGATTTACTGGAGGATCTTTATTAAAGTGGACTTCTTTGACCCAAATCATCAGACATATTTTTAGAGGAGATCTTTCGTGAACTGTACGCCTTTGTGCATTATACCTAACTGATCGAGCATATTTATGGGAAGATCTTTCGTAAAACGTCCATCTTTGTGCATTTCTCTTAACCGATTGGACATAGGTATGGGAGGATCTGACGTAATACATACATCTTTGACCTGACTGATGGGTCATATTTATGGGAATATCTTTTCATGAACTGTACATCTTTGTGCTTGTTACCTAACTGATCGGACACATTTAAGGAAAAGATCTTTCGTAAAAAAAGGCGATCTTTGTGCGTTTCCCCTCACTGAATAGACATATTTACGGGGGGGTCTCTCAAAAAACATACATCTTTGCATGTTACCCTTAAACGATCGGACATATTTATGGGAAGATCTTTTATAGAATGTTCAGCCATGTGATACACCTATATGATAGGACCTATTTATGGGAAGTTACACCTAAACGATCAGACATACAGTATCTCACAAAAGTGAATACACCCCTCACATTTTTCTAAATATTTTATTCTATCTTTTCATGTGACAACACTGAAGAAATGACACTTTGCTACAATGTAAAGTAGTGAGTGTACAGCTTGTATAAAAGTGTAAATTTGCTGTCCCCTCAAAATAAGTCAACACACAGCCATTAATGTCTAAACCGCTGGCAACAAAAGTGAGTACACCCCTAAATGAAAATGTCCAAATTGGGCCCAATTAGCCATTTTCCCTCCCTGGTGTCATGTGACTCGCTAGTGTTACAAGGTCTCAGGTGCGAGCGGGGAGCAGGTGTGTTAAATTTGGTGTTATCGCTCTCACTCTCTCATACTGGTCACTGGAAGTTCAACATGGCACCTCATGGCAAAGAACTCTCTGAGGATCTTAAAAAAAGAATTGCTGCTCTACATAAAGATGGCCTAGGCCAGGGATCTCCAAACCACGGCCCTCCAGCTGTTGCGTAACTACACATCCCATGAGTAATTGTAAAACTCTGACATTCACAGACATGACTAGGCATGATGGGAATTGTAGTTCCTGAACAACTGAAGGGCCATAGTTTGGAGACCCCTGGCCTAGACTATAAGAAGATTGCCAAGAACCTGAAACTGAGCTGCAGCACGGTGGCCAAGACCATACAGCGGTTTAACAGGACAGGATCCACTCAGAACAGGCCTCGCCATGGTCCACCAAAGAAGTTGAATGCAGGTGCTCAGTGTCATATCTAGAGGTTGTCTTCTGGAAATAGACGTATGAGTGCTGCCAGCATTGCTGCAGAGGTTAAAGGGGTGGGGGGTCAGCCTATCAGTGCTCAGACCATACGCCAAACACTGCATCAAATTTGTCTGCATGGCTGTCGTCCCAGAAGGAAGCCTCTTCTATAGATAATGCACAAAAAGCCTGCAAACAGTTTGCTGAAGACAAGCAGACTAAGGACATGGATTACTGGAACCATGTGCTGTGGTCTGTTGAGACCAAGATAAACTTATTTGGTTCAGATGGTGTCAAGCGTGTGTGGCGGCAACCAGGTGAGAAATACAAAGACAAGTGTGTCTTCCCTACAATCAAGCATGGTGGTGGGAGTGTCATGGTCTGGGGCTGCATGAGTGCTGCCAGCTCTGGGGAGATACAGTTCATTGAGGGAACCATGAATGCCAACATGTACTGTGACATACTGAAGCAGAGCATGATCCCCTCCCTGCAGGGCTGCAGGGCAGTATTCCAACATGATAACGACCCCAAACACACCTCCAAGACGACCACTGCCTGGCTAAAGAAGATGAGGGTAAAGGTGATGGACTGGACAAGCATGTCTCCAGACCTAAACCCTATTGAGCATCTGTGGGACATCCTCAAATGGAAGGTGGAGGAGCGTCGTCATGAAGGAGTGGAAGAGGACTCCAGTGGCAACCTGTGAAGCTCTGGTGAACTCCATGCCCAAGAGGGTTAAAGCAGTGCTGGAAAGTAATGATAGCCACACAAAATATTAACACTTTGGGCCCAATTTGGACATTTTCACTTAGGGGTGTACTCACTTTTGTTGCCAGCGGTTTAGACATTAATGGCTGTGTGTTGAGTTATTTTGAGGGGACAGCAAATTTACACTTAAAATTGCACTTAACCGATCGGACATATTTATGGGAAGATCTTTCGTAAACCATGCGCATCTCTGTGCGTTTCATTTATACGATCAGACATATGTACAGTAAGATCTTTTTATGGACTGCGCGTCTTTGTGCGTTATACCTAACTGATCGGACATATTTATGTGAACCGTGTACCTCCCTTGTGTGTTACGCCTTTCCAGACATATTTATGGGGCGATCTTTCGTAGAATGTTCATCTACGTGTGATGCACCTAAACAATCGGACATATTTATGGGAGGGTCTTCCGTGTTCCGTGTACAACGTCGGTGTGTGTTACACCTATCCAGACATATGGGGCCATCTTTTGTACAATGTTCATCTATGTGTGAAACACCTATGCCCTCATGCACACAGGCTGTTAAAAAAACGTTATGAAAACGCCAGTATCTTTGCAGTGACTTTTTTAAACTTTTTTCAGCGTTTTTGCAATAGCGTTTTTTAGCGTTTTGGAGCGTTTTTCCGCGTTAGCGTTTTTGAGCATTTTTTTTTTTTTTCAAATTTTTTTTTTTTTTTTTCAATGGATCAAAAACGCTAAAAAACGTTGGTGAATGACGTTTTTGGGCGTTTTTGAGCGTTTTTCAGTGTTAGAGCGTTTTTACAGCTGAAAAACGTCTTTCAGAACCCACTGGTCCTGGGTTTTTTTTACAGCTTAAAAACGCCTATGCCACTTGCAGCTCAAAAACGCCTAGGTGGGCATGAGGCCATAGACTAACATAGACAGGCCTTTTTAAGCTGCAAAAAAAGCTCAAAAAAGCAGCTGTAAAAACGTCCGTGTGCATGAGGACTAAATGATCGGATATATATATGGGAGGATCTTTCGTGAACCGTGTACGTCTGTGTGTGCGTTACACCTTTCCAGACATATTTATGAAGTGTACGTCTTTGCGCGTTACGTCTATCCGGACATATTTATGGGGCGACCTTTCATAAAATGTTCATCTATGTGTGATGCACCTAACCGATCGGGCATATTTATGGGAACCGTGTACGACTTTGTGCGTTACACCTATCCGGACATATTTATGGGGCCATCTTTTGTAGAAAGTTCTTCTATGTGTGATGCACCTAAACAATCGGACATATTTATGGAAGGATCCTTCGTGAACCGTGTACGTCTTTGTGTGTTACACCTTTCCAGACATATTTATGAAGTGAATTTCTTTGCGCATTACACCTATCCGGACATATTTTTGGGGCAATCTTTTGTAGACTGTTCATCTATGTGTGAAAAGCCTAACCGAACGGACATATTCATGGCAGGATCTTTGATGAACCGTGTACGTCTTTACGCATTACACCTATCTGGACATATTTATGGGGCCATCTTTTGTAGAATGTTCATCTATGTGTGATGCACCTAAACAATCAGACATATTTATGGGAGGACCTTTCGTCAACCGTGTACGTCTTTGTGCGTTACACCTTTCCAGACATATTTATGAAGTGTACGTCTTTGCACGTTACTTCTATCAGGACATATTTATGGGGCCATCTTTCGTAAAATTTTCATCTATGTGTGATACACCTAAATGATCGGACATATCTATGGGAGGATCTTTCGTGAACGGTGTACGTCTTTGTGCGTTACACCTATCCGGACATATTTATGGGGCGATCTTTCATAAAATGTTCATCCATGTGTGATGCACCTAACCGATCGGACATATTTATGGGAGGATCTTTGGTGAACCGTGTACGTCTTTGCGCATTACACCTACCTGGACATATTTATGGGGCCATCTTTTGTAGAATGTTCATCCATGTGTAATACACCTAACCGAACGGGCATATTTATGGGAGGATCTTTGGTGAACCGTGTACGACGTCCGTGTGTGTTACACCTATCCGGTCATATTTATGGGGCCATCTTCCGTAAAATGCTCATCTATGTGTGATAGACCTAAAAGATCGGACACATTTATGGGAGGTTCTTTGGTGAACCGTGTACAACGTCTTTGTGCGTTACGTCTATCCGGACATATTTATGGGGCCATCTCCCGTAAAACGTTCATCCATGTGTGATACACCTAACCGAACAGACATATTTATGGGAGGTTCTTTGGTGAACCGTGTACGACGTCTGTGTGCGTAACACCTTTTCCGGACATATTTATGAAGTGTACATCTTTGCGCGTTACGTCTATCCGGACATATTTATGGGGCCATCTTTTGTAGAATGTTCATCTATGTGTGATACACCTAAACGATCGGACATATTTATGGGAGGATCTATGGTGAACCGTGTACGACCTATTTGTATGTTACACCTATCCGGACATATTTATGAAGTGTACATTTTTGCGCGTTACGTCTATCCGGACATATTTATGGGGCCATCTTTTGTAAAATGTTCAGCTATGTGTGATACACCTAAACGATCGGACATATGTATGGGAGGATCTTTGGTGAACCGTGTACGACGTCCGTGTGTGTTACATCTATCCGGACATATTTATGGGGCCATCTTCCGTAAAACGTTCATCTATGTGTGATACACCTAACCGAACAGACATATTTATGGGGCCATCTTCCGTAAAATGCTCATCTATGTGTGATACACCTAAACTATCGGACATATGTATGGGAGGATCTTTGGTGAACCGTGTACGACGTCCGTGTGTGTTACACCTATCCGGACATATTTATGGGGCCATCTTCCGTAAAACTTTCATCCATGTGTGATACACCTAACCGATCGGACATATTTACGTGAAACGTGTACGTCCGTGTGTGTTACGTCTATCCTGACATATTTATGGGGCCATCTTCCGTAAAACGTTCATCTATGAGTGATACACCTAACCGAACGGACATATGTATGGGAGGATCTTTGGTGAACCGTGTGCGACGTCCGTGTGTGTTACACCTATCCGGACATATTTATGGGGCCATCTTCCGTAAAATGCTCATCTATGTGTGATACACCTAAACTATCGGACATATGTATGGGAGGATCTTTGGTGAACCGTGTACCACGTCCGTGTGTGTTACACCTGTCCAGACATATTTATGGGGCCATCTTCCGTAAAACGTTCATCTATGTGTGATACACCTAACCGAACGGACATATTTATGGGAGGTTCTTTGTACGACGTCTGTGTGCGTAACACCTTTTCCGGACATATTTATGAAGTGTACATCTTCGCGCGTTACGTCTATCCGGACATATTTATGGGAGGATCTTTGGTGAACCGTGTACGACGTATTTGTGTGTTACACCTATCCGGACATATTTATGGGGCCATCTTCCGTAAAACGCTCATCTATGCGTGATGCACCTAACCGATCGGACATATTTATGGGAGGATCTTTGGTGAACCGTGTACGACGTCTGTGTACGTAACACCTTTTCCGGACATATTTATGAAGTGTGACCACCTCAGCACTCCCTGACCACTTCTCTCTCTCTCTGTGGTGGGAACGTCCCCGCTATATAAAGGTGAAGGGACAGACCGCACCACCCTGACAGAATGGAGGGGGGGGGGGAATGAGGTGGACACAGGGGGGGGGGGTTCTGCCGTCACCAAGTCACACAATAGGGGGGACACACGGCTCGTGTCCCCTCACCCAACCCCCCTCCCCTCACAGATAGTGAGCCCGTCCATCGGTTAATGTTCAGTGAAAGCCGCCCCCGCACTGTACACTGTCTGCCCCCCCCTCCCCTCCCCTCCCCCTCCGTTTACCTGCGGCAGCTGCGGGCACGTCGTCGGTCCCCTCACTCCCCGGCTCCCCCGGGGCCTCCGGCGGGTAGAGGAGGCTGGGGCTATGGCGCCCCGGAGCGCCTCCGTCGCCTTCTTCCTCCTCCCCCTCTTCTTCTATTTCTTCCTCGTCGCCTTCCCTGCCGCCTTCTTCTCCTTCTTCTTCTTCATCCTCCTCGTCCTCTTCCTCCTCCTCCTCCTCCTTCTCGCCGTCCCCCTCTTCGGACACGGCCATCTCCTCTTCTTCTTCTTCCTCCTCTTCCTCGTCGTCCCTCAGCGGGGAAGAGGAGGACGCCATCTCCGCCAAAAAAAAAAAAACAACAACAACAAAAAAAAAAGAAGAAGAGAGAATAAAACTTTTTTTTTTTTTTTTCCTTGTCACCCTCAGGGGCGCCCCGGGGGAGCCTTCATCCGACCACTTTCACCCGCCGAGGAGAAGGGGAAAAAAAAGCCCGCCAATTTTTTTTACCTCACGAAATCAATCAAAAACGTCATAAAAAGCACCTTTTCCCGCCGATTTAGGGGGGACTTTACCTCAGAAAAACGAAGTGTGTCAACAAAAAAAAGATGGAATAAAGAAAAGAAAAAAAAAATCTGCTTTCCTTTGTCTGAAAAACATAAATAAATAATAAAAAAAAAAAGACACCCCCCTCCTCCCCTCTCTGCTCCCAAAAAAAAAAGTTGAGAGGAGGTGAAGGGGTTAAAAAAGCAGTATTAAAAAAATGGTATTAAAAAAAAAAAAGAAGAGAGGGATTTATTTTTATTCAGATCAAATAGGAAAAGTTGACAGGGAACCAAGATGGCCGCCCCTTCAATTATTATATGTAAAGTTAAAAAAAAAATAATAAAATGAGGCTGTGTGAGATATTTATAAACCTTCCTCATCCCTCCCCCACCTGAATCACACAGCAGCTACTCCCCCTTTTATTAAGACCATTTCTATTATACACAGCGGCGGCGGCAGCAGCCTCCTTCCTTCTCTCTCTCTCTCTCTCTCTCTCTCTCCCTCTCTGTGTGGAAAGAGACGCACAAAATGGCTGGGGGCAGCTGGCACAATTCTACAAAAAAAAAAAATATATGTGGAGAGATATGATATGTGACCAGGCATAGAATAGGTGGGTGGGGCTGTTTGTGTCAATATGTGGCTAGACACATTGAAATGTACGGCCGAGCAGAGGCAGACGTGAGAGAAGAAGAAGAAGAAGAAGGTGGGGGGAGAAAAATTGGAAAAAAAAAAAAAAAAAGCGAGAGCTATGAATATGTAAAAGAAG
Source organism: Lithobates clamitans (assembly GCA_037952925.1). Classification (NCBI taxonomy): domain Eukaryota; kingdom Metazoa; phylum Chordata; class Amphibia; order Anura; family Ranidae; genus Lithobates; species Lithobates clamitans. Next base: position 3,768,825 of record JBBGZY010000657.1, read on the forward strand.
AAGAATTTGTAGGCAGCTGTGATTTTTTTTTCCACAAGCAGTTTATATTTTTTTTTGTAGTGCAGCTACAAAGTTTTTACCTCCTTTTTTTAATTTTTTTTATTCCACCTCCTTGCCCTAGGAAGTCATGAGGTGAAGGTCTACAAGGGGGGGTCAACACTTCTCGAAAACGAGAATGTTCAAAGTGAGAAGTGCGTCACCAGCACAACAAGGATCTCCAAAGCAGGTCCGCACATCACCAGCACACCAAGGGTCTCCAAAGCAGGTCCGCACATCACCAGCACACCAAGGGTCTCCAAAGCAGGTCCGCACATCACCAGCACACCAAGGGTCTCCAAAGCAGGTCCGTACATCACCAGCACACCAAGGATCTCCAAAACAGGTCCGCACATCACCAGCACACCAAGGGTCTCCAAAGCAGGTCCGTACATCACCAGCACACCAAGGATCTCCAAAACAGGTCCGCACATCACCAGCACACCAAGGATCTCCCTAAAGCAGGTCCACAGCTTTGACGGTGGTTATAATAGCAAAGTTTCCGGGCATCCCCTTTCTCGATTTGAATATTCTCGCTTCCACACCATGTGGAGGCCACAGCCCCCCTCTGTACCTCCAAATTTCTCAATTTCTCCTTTTTTTTTATTCTCCCTCCTTGCCCTAGGGCCTAGGAAGTCATGAGGTGAAGGTCTACAAGGGAGGTCACCACTTCTCGAAACAAGAATGTTCAAAGTGAGAAAAGTACATCGCCAGCACACCAAGGATCTCCAAAGCAGGTCCACACATCACCAGCACACCAAGGATCTCCAAAGCAGGTCCGCAGCTTCAGCGGTGGTTATAATAGCAAAGTTTCTGGGGACCCCCTTTCTCGATTTGAACATTCTCGCTTCCACATCATGTGGATGCCACAGCCTCCCTCTGTACCTCCAAATTTCTCTTCTTTTTTTTTTTTCTTTTTTTTTTATTCTCCCTCCTTGCCCTAGGGCCTAGGAAGTCATGAGGTGAAGGTCTACGAGGGAGGTCACCACTTCTCGAAACGAGAATGTTCAAAGTGAGAAAAGTACATCGCCAGCACACCAAGGATCTCCAAAGCAGGTCCGCAGCTTCGGCGGTGGTTATAATAGCAACGTTTCTGGGGACCCCCTTTCTCGATTTGAACATTCTCGCTTCCACACCATGTGGACGCCACAGCACCCTTCTGTACCCCCAAATTTATCTTTTTTTTACTCTCCCTCCTTGCCCTAGGAAGTCATGAGGTGAAGGTCTACAAGGGGGGTCACCACTTCTCGAAACGAGAATGTTCAAAGTGAGAAAAGTGCATCACCAGCACACCAAGGATCTCCAAAGCAGGTCCGCACATCACCAGCACCCCAAGGATCTCCCTAAAGCAGTCCCGCAGCTTCGGCGGTGGTTATAATAGCAACGTTTCCAGGGACCCGCTTTCTCGATTTGAACATTCTCGCTTCCACATCATGTGGACGCCACAGCACCCTTCTATACCTCCAAATTTCTCTCTTTTTTTTTTTATTCTCCCTCCTAGCCCTAGAAAGTCATGAGGTGAAGGTCTACAAGGGAGGTCACCACTTCTCGAAATGAGAATGTTCAAAGTGAGAAAAGTACATCGCCAGCACACCAAGGATCCCTAAAGCAGGTCCGCAGCTTCGGCGGTGGTTATAATAGCAACGTTTCCGGGGACCCCCTTTCTCAATTTGAACATTCTCGCTTCCACATCATGTGGACGCCACAGCACCCTTCTATACCTCCAAATTTCTCTTTTTTTTTTTTTTATTCTCCCTCCTTGCCCTGGGAAGTCATGAGGTGAAGGTCTACAAGGGAGGTCACCACTTCTCGAAACGAGAATGTTCAAAGTGAGAAAAGTACATCGCCAGCAAACCAAGGATCTCCAAAGCAGGTCCGCAGCTTCGGCGGTGGTTATAAAAGCAAGGTTTCCGGGGGGTCCCCCTTTCTCGCTTTGAACATTCTCGCTTCCACACCACGTGGACGCCACAGCACCCTTCTGTACCTCCAAATGTTTCTTTTTTTTTATTCTCCGCCTTGCCCTAGAAAGTCATGAGAAGAAGGTCTACAAGGGGGGTCACCACTTCTCGGAACGAAAATGTTCAAAGTGAGAAGTATGTTGCCAGCACACCAAGGAATTCCAAAACAGGTCCAAAGCTTCAGCAGTGATTATAATAGCAAAGTTTTGGGACCCCATTCTGGCTTTGAACATTCTCGCTTCCAAACCACGTGGAAGTCATAAGATGAAGGTCTGCAAACGGGGGTCACCACTTTTTGAAACAAGAATGTTCAAAGTGAGAAAAGTACATCACCAGCACATCAAGGATCTCCAAAGCAGGTCCGCAGCTTAGGCGGTGGTTATAATAGCAATGTTTCCGGGGAACCCCTTTCTTGATTTGAACATTCTCGCTTCCACACCATGTGTATGCCACAGCACCCTTCTGTACCTCCAAATTTTTCTTTTTTTTTTTTTTTATTCTCCTCAGTCATGAGAAGGAAGGTCTACAAGGGGGTAACCACTTCTTGAAACGTGAATGTTCAAAGTAAGAAGTATGTTGCCAGTACACCAAGGAATTCCAAAACAGGTCCAAAGCTTCAGCGGTGGTTATAATAGCGAAGTTTCGGGACCCCTTTCTCCCTTTGAACATTCTCGCTTCCAAACCACATGGTCGCTACAGTACCTGTCTATACCTTCAGTTTTTGTCTTTTTTTATTCCCCTCCTTGCCCTAGGAAGTCATAAGACGAAGGTCTACGAAGGGGTTCACCAGTTCTCGAAACGAGAATGTTCAAAGTGAGAAGTACGTCACCAGCACACCAAGGATCTCCAAAACAGGTCCGCAGCTATGGGGGTGGTTATAATACATACGTTTCGGGAACCCTTTCTCGCTTTGAATATTCTCGCTTCCAAACCATGTGGTCCCAACAGCACCTGTCTATACCTCCAGTTTTTTTTTTATTCCCCCTCCATGCCCTAGGAAGTCATGAGATGAAGGTCTACAAGGGGGGGTCACCACTCCTCAAAACGAGAATGTTCAAAGTGAGATGTATGTCACCAGCACACCAAGGAATTCCAAAACAGGTCCTCAGCTGTGGCGGTGGTTATAATAGCAACGTTTGAGGGGGACCACTTTCTCGATTTGAACATTCTCGCTTCCAAACCACGTGGTCACCACAGCACCTGGGAAAACCCGCATTCCAATTCGCATATGTGTGAACCTGGCCTAATTCACCTCCTTGCACCAGGAAGTCATGAGATGAAGGTCTACAAGGGGGGTCACTACTTCTCGAAATGAGAATGTTCAAAGAGAAGTACTGTACATCGAAGCACACCAAAGAATTTGAAAACAAGTCCGCAGCTTCAGCACTGGTTATAATAGTGTTCCAGGACCCCTTTTCGCTTCGAACATTCTTTCTTCCAAACCATGTGGTCCCCACAGCACCCGTTTATACCTCCAGACAGTTTCAGGAACATGTGCGCTGGGAATATCGTATTGTTTCAGGAATGTGTGCGTTGGGAATATCGTACTTGACCTTCTCTAAATGTGCAGGTTTGGGGACCCATACCCACAAGCATGTCAAACTTTATATTTAATGTAGTGCAGCACAAAGTTTTTTATTTTTCTTTTTTTTTTTTTAGGCCAGGTTCACATATGTTGCGGCCGCGGGGTCCAGTGCATCACTGTTCACAGATTCAGGTGCGATATTTTGCCTGAATTTGCACCTCAATCGGAACCTAAGACACATAGGACCCTTTTTAAATGTGGACCACGCCCACCCCGGAGCTGTGTGAACCCACTCCGTTGAGAGCCGGTCATGCGAATTGGATGCAGAGAAACGCATATGTGTGAACCCGGCCTAATTTGCCTCCTTGCCCTAGAAAGTTATGAGATGAAGGTCTATGAAGGGGGTCACCACTTCTCGAAACAAGAATGTTCAAAGTGAGAAGTATGCCACCAGCACACCAAGGAATTCCAAAAAAGGTCTGAAGCTTCAATGGTGGTTATATAGCGTCGTTCCGGGACCCCTTTCTCGCTTTGATCATTCTCGCTTCCAAACCACGTGGTCGCCACAGCACCCTTCTATACCTCCAGTTTTTTCTTCTTTTTTTTTTTTCTCCACCTTGCCCTAGGAAGTCATGAGAAGAAGGTCTACGAGGGTGTCACCACTTCTTGAAACAAGAATGTTCAAAATGTTCAAAGAAGTATGTCACCAGCACACCAAGGAATTCCAAAACAGGTCCAAAGCTTTAGCGGTGGTTATAATAGCAACATTTCGGGACCCCTTTCTCACTTTGAACATACCACATGATCGCTACAGCACCTGTCTATACCTTCAGTTTTTCTATTTTTTTATTCTCCTCCTTGCCCTAGGAAGTCATGAGACAAAGGTCTATTAGGGGGTCACAACTTCTCGAAATGACAATGTTCAAAGTGAGAAGTATATCACCAGCACACCAAGGAATTCCAAAACAGGTCCACAGCTTCAGTGGTGGTTATAATAGCGATGTTTAGGGACACCTTTCTCGCTTTGAGCATTCTCGCTTTCTGTAGATATCTGTAGATAGCTGTGGATACTGTCAGCTTGATATTGTTTTGTACAGGTTTCTGGGTCGTAGCTGTTCACAACCACCTGTGACAGGAGCCGCCGCTATTTGTGTGCACATCCCCTGCCTGCACAGGGATGCACAGAACACTTGTAAACATGACATTCATGTTGGTGTTCGTTATAGTGCGCCCAGTGTGAATGAGACCTTATGGATAGATTATCAATCCCGGATGGGATTTGTGACCGCTAGATGTGTTTATATCTGTGGACAGCCACGAATCCTGTCAGCCTGGTGTTGCTTTGTATGGGTTTCTGAGCTGCAGCTGTTCAGGACCCCCTGTGACTGGAGCCGCCACCTCCGTTGGCTTGCACATACAGCAGTTAGGGACAGATGATCCCTCCTGGACACGAGCTGCCTGCCTTCAGGAACAATCATCTGACGATAAATGAAGGACACATGCAGACTGCCAAGGCTCCTGTCAGCCTTCCCCTACTTGCCCTAGCTAGGGTTGCCACCTCATCCCTTTAAACCCAAACACATATGAATTACACAGGTTCTGAGGCCAATTTAATGCAGATAAGGCACCAAGTGAGTTTAATTACCACCTTAATCAGCCACAGAACCTGTGTAATCAATATGTGTTTGGGTTTAAAGGGATGAGGTGGCAACTCTAGCCCTAGCAGTTATAGGAGGGAGTGAGTCACCAGTTCTCAATAGGTGGGGGATTGAGAAAAAAAAGGCCTCATTCACACTTGCCTTTAGGGTCGGCAGTGGCGAGGATTTGCAGATTGCAGAGGGTGGAATCACAAGGTGTTTGTGAAGGGCTGCTACCTTTACAAAGCAATGACTGGCATGTGGACAGGGCTTTTGGCCCAATGTGTGGACCCTCGCGAACGCGCTCGCTAATGCCTTGGGAACACGGCACGGATCCATGGTCCTTAAGGGGCACTCCAATTCAGAAGCGAGCCATTCGCCTTGCACAGTTTCACTTGTTGGACATTAACACTTTACAGTTAGGCACCTTTCCCATGTCCTTGTAAACCTTCTCCTCACGAATGCAATTCCATGGGGACACCACAGGGCCCCACTCACCAGCACAGCCATACTTGTCACCTCACTCCCAGTGACAATGTGAGTTCCCGCCATTTTCTCAGACCTCTCTTGCTCACAAGCTTTAACACTTAACCCGAATCCCTTTCTTATTCTTGTTTACTTCTGTAGCGGTACCCCCACAGCTGCTGCTGAAAGTTGTGATCCACCTGTCACCCTGCCCAGCCCAACATTCACTTCCCAATCACCTTGAGTCGATGCACAGCCCATATGTTTGTTTTTCTTGTTTTTTTTTTATTGAGGGATTTGAACTTGTATAGGGATGGGAATATATGGGATGCCCAGTAGAATTATAGAACAGTCAATTCGGGACAGAACTATGTACACTCTTTGTACATGATACTTCTCCAAACTCCTCCTGCACAACACTTGCTTGCAGACTATCACTCTCTCTTCTGCACAACATTTAACTCCAGGCACAGCACATGGTCAGTCCAAACACTGACTCAGTCAGGTCCTAGCAGTCACCATTTGTAGGCAGGGACTGCCGGTCCCTTTTTGTGTAGCAAAAATAGAAAGTCTTTAGTGCTAGCTGTCCTATAGGGGACTACTGCTCCCAGCAATCCCTCTTCTGGCCTTGCCAGCCCTCCTGGCTGCAGCTTCCCAACTCCACTGCCTGTGACATTGCCATCTTCACTGGCTTTTGGGTTGTCAATGGACACAGCCGATCAGCAGGTCCCGGCCATGAATTATTGACCAGGACCTGCTGACAAATTCTGCACCCAGAAAAGTCCAGCGATGCACAGGTATGGCTCTGTGCCTGTGTGGGCCGCCCCATCTGCAGTGCATTGCAGGCAGGCGGTCCTTAACCATTTGCTGACCGTGCTACAGCCCAGTGACAGCTACAGCGTGGGCGACCGTCATATGATGGCCTCCGGTGATCACGCCCACCATGCGCCCGCTGCTGGGCGGCGCGCTCTGTGATCACAGTGTCTGGAGGACACTCCTGATCACAGATCGAGGTAAAGAGCCAATCAGCAGCTCTTTGCCACGTGATCAGCTGTTTCCCGGATGTAAATAGAAGCCGGTTATCGGCACCCCTTTTCTCATGCTGACAGCATGAGGAAAGGAGAAGCAATCGGATAACCCGCTTCTCTAAAGGGGACATGTACACTGATAATTAGGGCACAGATTATCAGTGCAATCCAAACAGTGCCCACCAGTGCTGCCAATGTGTGCCCACCAGAGCTACCAATCAGTGCCCACCAGTGCTGCCAATCTGTGCCCACCAGTGCTGCCAATGTGTGCTCACCAGTGCTACCAATGTGTGCCCACCAGTGCCTCTAATCAGTGCCCACCAGTGCTGCCAATAAGTGCCTATCAGTGTTGCCAATCAGTGCCCACCAATGCTGCCAATCTGTGCCCACCAGTGCTCCCAATGTGTGCAAATCAGTGCTACCAATGTGTGCCCACCAGTGCCACTAATCAGTGCCCACCAGTGCTGCCAATAATCGCCTATCAGTGCTGCCAATCAGTGCCCACCAATGCTGCCAATCTGTGCCCACCAGTGCTCCCAATGTGTGCAAATCAGTACTGCCAATGTGTGCCCACCAGTGCTGCTAATCAGTGCCCACCAATGCTGCCAATCTGTGCCCACCAGTGCTCCCAATATGTGCAAATCAGTGCTACCAATGTGTGCCCACCAGTGCCGCTAATCAGTGCCCACCAGTGCTGCCACTAAGTGCCTATCAGTGCTGCCAATCAGTGCCCACCAATGCTGCCAATCTGTGCCCACCAGTGCTCCCAATGTGTGCAAACCAGTGCTACCAATGTGTGCCCACCAGTGCTGCTAATCAGTGCCCACCAGTGCTGCCAATAAGTGCCTATCAATGCTGCCCATCAGTGTCACCTATCAGTCCCGCCTATCAGTGCCGCCTATCAATGCAGCCTCATCAGTGCCCACGAGTGCCTCTTCATCAGTGACCACCAGTGCCGCCTCATCAGTGCAGCCTTCCAGTGCCCATCAATGTCCATCAGTGCCGCCTCATCAGTGCCCATTAGTGCAGCCTCATCAGTGAAGGAGAAAAATTACATGTTTTCAAAATGTTATAACAAACTATGAAAAAGTTTTTGTTTGTTTTTTCAAAATTTTTGGTCTTTTTCATTTCAAATATGAAAAAACGCAAGCTCTATTTGTGAGAAAAAAATGATAACATTTTAAATGAGTACGGTGTTGCATGACCGCGCAATTGTCATTCAAAGTGTGACAGCGCTGAAAGCTGAAATTTGGCCTGGGCAGGAAGGGGGTATAAATGCCCAGTAGGCAGTAGTGGTTGAGTAGATAATGCAGAGTCTCAGAGAAGCACAAACACAGTCCTAATCTAACTAATGTAGGTGACCCTGTTCATACCTTGGCCAGGAGAAAAGTATGTTTAGCTCGCTCAAGTCCAGTAATGATAGGTTCCTAGTCCAGGGAGAATCCCAGCAGGGTCACCCAAAAGAGGGAGACACGTGCTCCAGCAGACCTACAAGGTGTAGCAGTTGTTCCTCTGAAATCCCATGTGGAAGACAGACTGATGCCTGAGCCTTCGCCTTATATTTATGAGGCTTACAGCAGGAGGCAGGACTGAGAAAGCCCGGGAAAGAGCCTAGACACCGTTAACCCCTTCCCATCCTGGGCAGCCTGCTAACTAAAGCAGGATACACACACAGCACATGAGTTTGCATAGAAACAGTAACACAGGACTCTAGCATAAACCTTTACAAAATTAAAGAACGCTTACATTTTGTACCACACTGTAAGCACCTGCTTACGGCTGGCTGTCACAGTTTGTGTGTATCGGCACAATTTCCAGTTAGGCCTCGCTCCCATGGGGTGTACCATGCCATGTGTGTGTGTGCCATGTTTACAGGTGTATGGTGCATTCCCGTGCAGGCGGTCCCATTGAAGTCAATTAAGATGCAGCAGCTGCACAGACACAGCTGCTGCTCTCGGTTTGACATCTGTGAAGGTATATGTCCCCAAATGCACAGAATTTGAGCTCTTGGACCCACAGGGATGTAAAGATGGCCCTCCCATGGGCGTATGCTGCAGTACGCCCAGTGTGACCGCTGCAGACAGCTGTGAGCCTGGCCGTGTTTTTTTTACGGGTTTCTCCTCCGCGGTTGTTTGCAACCGCCTGTGACAGGAGCTGCCACTGTGCCATTCACATGTAGCTGCATATCCAACAGTTAGAGGCAGATGATCTAACACAAGTTATCTGCATCCACCAATCATCTGTCAGTAACCACTATATACACACAGACAGCTGCAAGCATTTCTTTTTACGGTTTTTACGGGCAACAGCTGTTCTCGGCCGCCTGTGACAGGAGGTGGGGGGATAGCAAAAAAAAACCAAACTTGTAACTAGGGTCAGCAGCAATGAGGATCTGCAGATTGCCTAGGATGGAATCACAGGTGGTTTCGAACAGCTGTGACCTATACAAAGCGATGAGTGGCTGACAGGAGTCAAAGGAGGACTAAAAGGGGAGGTCCTAAATAACTTCCCAGCAGCCAGCATCAGGTGGAAACTGATTACTGGGATCTGCTGCCTGCTGGGAGACACCTGCTGGTGAGCACCAGGACTACAACCTTCCGCTCTGGGGAGCACGGTGCCACCAGCAGGTGATCCAGATCCTGATACCCTTGGGACTACATTCCCCACAAGTCATAGTTTCTCCCAGCAGGCTCTGTCCTTTACAGATTCCACAGCAGCTCGGCTTCATCTTAGTGCTCCTGGGTGGTCGGCAGGGCTTACTCCAGTTGCACACATCCCTGCAGCAGAAGTAGTAGTCTCTCCTCTGGCAGCTCGAGGAGAGGAGATGGAAATGTTGAGACGGCAACAGCAACAGTAGCCCGGTCTATGCTCTCAAACAGCAGCAGAGGACAAGACGCTACATGTTTTATAGCTAGAGGAATAGCAAGGGAAAAAAATGTCTACTCCAACCTTGTAGGAGTGATGAACATGCAATGCACTGCAAGCTTTACAAGTTGGGTTGGGAGATGGGTCCAAAACGTAAGGTTGCAAGTATAGGCATATGGCGCATCTGAGATCTGTTTTGATGCTGGGGGAGGTTGCAGGAAAAAAGAGTCTCCAAAAGTTGTATGAGTATAAAGTAGAAGGTAGTGGATAACCGTTCATGTGCATTTAAGTTCTGCTGGGGGTTGGGATTACAGGAGAGAAATGTCTCCCAAAGTTTTAGGGTAAGAAGCAGAAGGTGCTCCAAGCTTGAGAAAGATCTCAGAGCTGGGTTTTAAAGTGATATTAAACCTTGTTTTTTGTTTTTTTTTTTAAACTAAAATAACAAAAATGTCATACTTTCCTGCTCTGTGCAATGGTTTCGCACAGAGCAGCCCCAATCCTCCTCTTCCAAGGATCCCTGCCGGTGCTCCAGGCCCCTCCTCTTCGGCTAGTGCCCCCAGAGAAAGCCACTTTTATTGACACAGACCAGGCGAACCGCCCCCGCGCCCCACTCCCTTGTCAGAGCATTTGATTAACAGCAGCAAGAGCCAATGGCTGCTGCTCTGCTACTATCAGTCTGGGGTGAGACAGCAGCGAGAGCCAATTCTCTCATGCACATCGCTGGATCGGATCGGGCTCAGATAGGAATAAGGGGGGGGGGGGTTGGCTTCTGCAGCACAGAAGGTTTTTTAGAATGCATAGAATGCATTAAGGTAAAAAAATCCTTGTGGCTTTAGAACCAATTTAAGCGTCACATTTAAAAGTGTGGAGTAACTAATGGCACAGATTTGAGGTTTACAATTAGATTATTCATGATAGGCTAACACTCACTTTCCCTTTTTTTAGTACACATTGCTAAGGTTTTTTTTTTAGACTATAAGTCATGAGACCACACGACCACAACTGTATTCTGTTCTGGAAGGGGGGGGGGGGGAGTGATTTCAAGAGCAAAAGTCCTCAAAGTTATAGGGTTCAAAAGTACAAGGTGTAAGGTAAGTTTGTGAAGCTGAGGTAAGGAAATTTGATAAAATAAGTCCCACAGAGGAGTGGAAGGTACACCAAAGTTAAAAAAGGACCGAAATAGTGTTGTTGAAAGTACGGAGTAACTTGTGGCAAGCTTCGAGGTTTAGGAATACGATGAAAAAGCTATTTTATACTTGGTGAACTTGAGTCCTCTGTTCTGGTGTATATGTTTTTAAGATCAGGGGTCTCCAGACTTTCTAAACGAGGGTCAGTTTACTGTAATTCAGACTTTAACTGGGGGATGGACTGTGAACAGTGGGAGCAAAAAAACGGCCCAGCATAAGTGGAAGTAGACAATGTCCCATGCTTGGGGGTCTAGGGGAGTAAACAAATTACATAGCATCTGTGGTCAGTGGGGGGGAGGAATAGTGCCCAATTGTTGACTCTATGACTAAGCACCAGGGAAGGTGTGAAACGCGTTAGCTGTGCTGTATTTGTACCCCCATTGCTGTATGGTGTGTTGTTTTTCCATCATGGGTCAATAAAGGTGATTTTATGGGAGTGTGGCCATCCAGACTTTTTACTTTATGCTTCCTGATGTATGCAAAGCCAGCACCCTTTCCATGTGCAGAAGTAATGGAGTAGAAAGATTTTGTTACCTGGAGCAGTGTTTTTCTTCTTCAAAGTGCCCAATTGTTGGTATCGGTGGAAGGAATCATGACCCACTGTTGGTGTCAGGGGCAGGAATAGTGCTCCATTGTTGTCCGTGGTAGGAGTAGTGCCTTCATTATCAGTGGAAGGAATAGTGCCCCATTGTTGGTTTCAGTGGAAGGAATTGCTTCTCATCGTTGGTGTCAGTGGGAGGAATGGTGCCCCTATTGTTGGTGTCCAAGAAAGAAATGGTGGCTCATCGTTGGTGCCAGTGGGAGCAATAGTGCCTTGTATCACGGAACGAACAGTGCTCCAAGGGCCAGATAAAGGCAAGCAAAGGGCCACATCCAGCTTGGAGACCGCTGTTCTAGATAGACTCTTGCCTTTAGTGACAATTTCAATTTAAGGATGTGTGTTCGCACTGCAAGGCTCCTGCATGGGTGTTCATTGCCATTTTTAAATTTAGGGTGCACTAGGCCCATCCTGTATGCACTAGGCTGAAGATGGCCCATCCTTTGTTCGAAGTGGGATCTGCAAGTCACAAGGTCGTGTACTCTTGAAGGCCCTGCTCTTTTATTAATAGAGCCTATAAGTTATGAGGTGGGCCAGCAGGTGACAACTCAAGCAAAGTGGGGCACAACTACACTGTTTTAGAAAGGGGGGGGGTGAGGAAAGAAAAATAGTCTCCCATCCTGACAGGTTAATATAAGAAATTATATCTGTAAGCCGTTAAATTTGAAGACTACAGTGCTGAAGTATGGCCCATCTTATAAAAAGCATCTTCTGTATGTAGGGTTGCCACCTGGCCAGACATGTACAGGTCTGGCTGTTAAAAATGGGACTTAATAACGGGAAAGAGATCATAAGGCCAATTACTTTTTTTTCCACATATAGTACCAGCCTAATTCATACACCGCAGGATCAGTGGATCAGAAAGTTTAATGGATTATCGCAGGATGAAGGATGCCCAGGAGGCCAATTGAGCTTGTTTTATGCTACAAATGTTATGTGCAAGAACAAACTGCATCAGACCTTTCACCTCCCAATGTGTCTGTTGTCCTGCGATCTTCAAAAAGCTTTCACAAAAGGCGGCCTTGTGGTGTCCGGATGCCTCTTCTTACATGAGGTGGCCTTTATATTTCAGTATGGCACTTTTAAAAAAAGTAGGTAACCTGTAGACCTCAGATGATCCTCCTTGTTCTACTGCTGATCCAAAGTTTATTATTATTATTTTTTTTTTTTATCCCGAGGGTTACCTTGTATAGCCTATGAGCGAGGAAATGACTGCTCGAGCACAGCTGGACTTGGCTAAGCTGTACTTTAGGCAGCGGGTGAAAGCGGAAAGTCTGTCACTGAAAGCTTTATTGAAGATTTTTGGATGACGGACTCTTTGGGGGCCATGTGTTTGATGTGCTTGCACAGAGGGCTTTGTCATGAAATGACTAAACGCTCGCAGCGTGAAATGCATACGATGACTTGGCTCCCTGTGTGGTTTAACCTGTGACTTATAATAAATGCTTAGCACGGTGGTAATATATAAGATGTACTATAATTTAGCTCGGGGGTTCTTCAAATTGATATAAAGGCACACATAGATAGGCTATGCCTCTGCTCTGTGGGCATTAGTTCACACGCGTGTTGAGAATGAAACGCCTACACCATTAGTTCGCACTTTAGAAGTGTTTTGGAGGCGTTTGGAAAGGGATTTCTGAATCTTTCCAATGAACTGATTTTTTTTTGCAAAGGAAAGTGGGGGTGTAACAAGATAAAGAGCCATGCCATGGCACGCCAAAAGCAGTTGGGCAGGGCTTGATGCACCCTAGTGGGGACACTCTGAACTGCACTCCCTAATGCCTAAATGCTAGGCAGGAGGGTGCGGTCATGTGGAATTAACATTACGGCACAACTTGAACACTCCTTCTGCTTCCGCTTCCCAGTTGAGGAGCATTTAGGAACCGGTACCACAGAGGCTGTACCGGTCTCCACCAATCCAGCAATGTTATCTCTTTCCCAGTGACTAATCCCACTGGGATACAGGAAACACTTTCTCTCTTCATTCTCCGTGCTTGCTCTCTTCTCCCAGGCCCCTCTACATCTCTCGCTCCCGTGACTCCAGGCTGGGTCCCTAGGCACTTTGTGCCATGGGTCTGATCCCAAACAGTGGGGAACTGGCCGCTAGTTGAGGTGCCAAGCACTTAACCCCCTCTACTGTCAGAAACCATGAACCAGACCGAGACAGAAGTACAGTAAAATCACACTTGTTTATTAATAAAAATAAAAAGGTAAATAGAGTAAGCGTAGTCAAAGCATAGCCAGAGTCCAGTACCCGGATCGGGTAGTCAGCCAAGCCAGAGTTCAGTAACCAGATCGGGTAATCAGCCAAGCCAGAGTTCAGTAACCAGATCGGGTAATCAGCCAGGCCAGAGTTCAGTAACCAGATCGGGTAATCAGCCAGGCCAGAAGTCAGGGAACCAAGTAGAAGAACAGCAAGCAGGATAAGGAGCCAGAAGGGATGTCAGCAAAGCCAGTCTTTAAACAGGAACACAGGAGATGGTTTCTTGTGATGTGACCAAGGCGAAGGCAGGAATTAAGTGAGCTGGAGATCTTTAAATAGGCGGGACTGACGTGCAGATCCACAACAGCTGGTTAACTGTGGAGAGAAAAGAGAGAGCTGGCAATTAGCTGACAGCTGAGCGGCCAGCTCAGAGAAGGAAGGGCTGAGCCAGCCCTGACACTCTACAACCAGCCGTTTCACCCGTCTCCTGGCTGATTGGCTGCTTTGCATGTGACACAACACAGTACTCATTAACAATGATTAATTAGCTTCCTCTGGATAGCAGTTTGTGTGTTACACCAATGTACTGTATCTTCCTCTAACGCAGTCCTGCCCTGCATGTGCGGCTCCCGGAGGTGTGGGAAAGTGCCTGGAGATTTACCCTAGACAGTTCAAATTTAGACTAATTTACTTTAATGTTCAGGCCACATGTATACTGGCAGAAAAAAAAGACAGATTTTAGAGGCATTCTTCATTATTTATGCCTCAGCTTTGTTTGGAGTGAAATGCAGATTGGGTTGTTTAGATTTGTATTTTAAAGCAGCATTTAGGGGCATAAAAATGCTTCAGACCTGTGTTTGGAGAGGAACTTACTGGCATCATTTAGCCACGCATGCGTATATACTCGCTCGTATGCTCATGAATTTATTCTAGTGGCTAGAACAAATGTACAGTATTTTCTTACCAGTAGAATAGGTTTATGCACATACACTTCTAAACACCATACATCCTTAAATATGTGTAATTATGCATCAAAATGAGCATTTTTTGGGCTTGATTTTTCTGCTTGCTCCTGGCAGAAGGATCCAGGGTAGATGAGAGTATTTTAATATTCCTGTGTGCATGAAGCCTAAAGTCGTGTTCACATGAGTGGCCAAGAGGTGGAAAAAGCAGATGGTTGAGCTGTGGTTTTACCAACTCCTGTCCCCTCACCACCACCTAAATATAGATATGTAGCCACTGTACACATATGACAACTGTAGATATGAACAGAAAAAGTATTTCTCCTGCGCTTGTGCAGGTGGTATTGATGTAAAGTGGTAGTAATTTCGGATGGTAGGTTGTATAGGAAGACCATGCGTGTCCCGCTGCCTAAACTGACCAGGGGTGGTCTGAAGAAGCCAAAGTGAAAAAAGAGGAGGAAGGCGCGTGAGCTAACGCATTGGTCAAAATTATATAGTTTATTCTTCAACAAAGTAGATGAATACAAAGAAGTTACTACGTATTTATAGAAACTAGGTTACAAAATGTTCATTTAAATTAATTATGCCCATGCAAGGGCAAATGCTCAGTGGTAGGCTAACGCGTTTCGAGGGGTTCCCTCTTCATCAGAGCCTTGGAAAACAAAAGAAAGTCTGTATAATGTGGTAGATATACATAGAGAGAGAGGGGTGGCTGATTGGGAGATGTATCACAAAGTGGGTGATGTATTCTCCTTTGCTCTAAAAGTATCCACATCCCATCGCTCTACGTACCGTAGAGTAAATGGTTAGTTTGTTTTTTGTTGTTTGTCTGTCATCTGTACCTGCGTTTTAGCTTGTTGAAGAGCTGCAGCCCATACACGTCGGCTTCAGGCTGGAGGCAATATTTTTTGGAGGCTCTACAATCCTCCTAGCAGAGTGTTGTCTTGTGCTGCAAGAAAACTTGTAGCAGTCTGTCAACTGTAGTAAAATTAAACAACGTGTCACATTCGGTGGACAGTACTAGAAGGATCACCAGTAGGACGAAGGAGGTCCTGACTTCCTTATATAGTGCAGATCTTCAGTTATCACCAGAGGGATCACCAGCAGGAGAAGGAAAGTCCTTATTCTTATATATAGATCTTTAGCTATCACTGGAGGGGTCACCAGCAGGTGGAAGAAGGTCCTGATTTCTCTTGAAAAGTATTTAGTTATCACTAGAGGGATCGCCAGTAGGAGGAAGGAGGTCCTGATTTTTCTATATAGATCTTTAGTTATCACTAGAGGGATCACCAGAAGGAGGACGGAGGTCCTGGTTCTACTAGATAGGATCTTTAGTTATCACCAGAGGGGTCACCAGCAGGAAGAAGGAGGTCCTGATTCCTCTATATAGATCTTTATATCACTAGAGGGGTCACCAGCAGGAGGAAGGGGGTCCTGATTCCCCTATATAGATTTTTAGCTTTCACTAGGGGGATCACCAGAAGGAGGACGGAGGTCCTGGTTCTACTATATAGATCTTTAGTTATCAATGGAGGGGTCACCACCAGAAAGAAGAAGGTCCTGATTCCTCTATAGAGATCTTTATATCACTAGAGGGATCACCAGCAGGAAGAAGGAGGTCCTGATTCCTCTATATATATGTTTCATTATCAATAGAGGGATCATCAGCAGGAGGAAGGAGGTCCTGATTCCTCTATATAGATCTTTAGTTATCACTGGAGGGGTCACCACCAGAAAGAAGAAGGTCCTGATTCCTCTATAGAGATCTTTATATCACTAGAGGGATCACCAGCAGAGAGAAGAAGGTCCTGATTCCTCTATATAGATCTTTATATCACTAGAGGGGTCACCAGCAGGAAGAAGGAGGTCCTCGTTACTCTATATAGACATTTATTTGGACCTCTTTAAGAAAACTGTGTCCAGTTCTAGAGACACTTATTTTGGCAGGGAGAAAAGAGCCGATAACCGGCTTTTGTAAAAGGGACATGTACACTGATAATCAGGGCAGTCCCAAAAATGCCCACCAGTGCTGCCCATCAGTGACACCTATCGGTGCCCATCAGTGCTGCCTATCAGTGCCCATCAGTGCCACCTATCAGTGCCATCAGTGCCACCTATCAGTGCCTATCAGTGATGCCTACCAATGCCCATCAGTGTCACCTATCAGTGCCACCCATCAGTGCCGCCTATCAGTGCCCATCAGTTCCACCTATCAGTTCCACCTATCAGTGCCCACCAGTGCCGCCTCATCAGTGCCCACCAGTGCAGCCTATCAATGCTCATCAGTACCGCCTCATCAGTGCTCATCAGTGCAGCCTATCAGCACACATCAATGAAGAAGAAAAATGACCTGTTTGCAAAGTTTTATAACAAACTATGAAAAAGTTTTTTTTTGTTTTTTGTTTTTTAATTTTCGGTCTTTTGTCGTTTATTTCGCAAAAAATGAAAAACCCAATAGTGATTAAGTACCACCAAAAGAAATCTCTGTGTGAAAAAAAATGATAAAAATGTCATATGGGTCCAGTGTTGCATGACTGCGCAGTTATCATTCAAAAGGTGAAAGCTGAAAATTGGCCTGGGCAGGAAGGGAGTAAAAGTGACCAGTAGGCAAGTGGTTAATGGGGACACAGACAGAAATAAAGACTGACAGGTGTTCTAATCCCTCTGCACTCTATCCAAAAACTAAAAAAAAAATAAATAAATAAAGTTTTGCCTTTAGTTATACTTCAAAATCAAAAACTGACAGACGTTCTAAATCTTCTATAATCTGTGCTAAAAATAAAAAAAAAGAAAAAAAAGAAAAAAGATTTGGCCAATGTTGGCTTCTTTCATAGTGGAAAGTCATACCATATGCCCCCCGTGCTACTTGGCAGGAGTCTGCCCGCTTGGAAAGCCTGCTGATCAGCTGTGTTGACAGTCCTGCTATACGGCGTCAACTCTACAACCATTCAAAGCTGCTCGGATTTCTTCCGTGGAGCCTGGGAAAACCACCGCTTCAACCTCCATGCTAAATAATTAGATACGCTATCGGCCCGAGTCACTAAAGGGTGAAATGAGTTGGCATGCTTTACTTTGGCACTTTTATTTTAGGTCAACGACCCATAAAATGTGACAGCCAGGTGAACAGAATTTCCAGAAAGGGTCCAACAATAGGAGCATAAATATTTCTGTCAGTTTAAAGAAGTATTACAGTGGTTTCTAAAGGCAAAAAAGGTTTTTCACCTCTGCATTCGCCCCCGTTCACCCCGGTGCGACTTCAGCTGCAACACGGGATTTCCAAATCGCACCCGACGTCGCATCTAATGTATTTCTATGGCTGTCTTAATAGCTGCGACTTGAAGTGGCGCGTTTAGAAAAGTAGTTTGCGTATTACTTTTTCCCCGACTTCTGTGTGATTTATCTCTCATAGACTGTAATGTAAATCGCACTGAAGTCGCACCTGTGCCAATATCAGCACAATTCTGAGCCATTCATTTCACTTTATTTTTAACCCTTTCCTAAAGAATTGCCGGCAATGAACTGCGTGGGAGTCCCCCCAATCCATACCAGGCTCTTCAGGTCTGGTATGGATTTTAAGGGGATCCCCATGCCAGTTTAAAAAAAAAAATGGGGTGGGGGTCCCCCCCAAAAAAAAATTCATAGCAGACCCTTTTCCGAGCATGCAGCTCGGCAAGCCAGGAAAGCGAAGGGGATGAGCAAATGAGCCCCCACCTCCTGAAACATACCAGGCCACATGCCCTCAAAATGGTGGGGGTGCTTTGGGGTGGGTGAGTTCTAACCCTCCCCCAAAGCACCGTGTCCCCATGTTGATGAGGACAAGGGCCTCTTCCCCACAACCCTGGCCCGGTGGTTGTGGGGGTTTGGGGGTGACTTATCAGAATCTGGAAGTCCCCTTTAACAAGAGGGCCCCCAGATCCCGCTCCCCCCCCATATGAATGAGTAGGGGTACATTGTACCCCTATTCATTCACAAAAAAAATTGTAAAAAGTAAATAAAAAAACACAACAGTTTTTGACAAGTCCTTTATTAAAAAAACAAAAATGTAAAAAAAAATGTCCCCCCGGTTTAGATCCATTGTCAATCACGATGGCCGCCACTACCACCAACCCGGAAAAAAAAAAAGAGATCTGCGCTCGAGGAAGGCTCTGGATCCAAAGGGCCTGGTATGGATTGACTTGTGTCTTTTTTGTAACTATATGTGGGTATATCTAAATCTACTATAGCATCTAACACCCCCCTCCCCCCAAGACTGACAATGCTGCTGTTTAAAGGTACCCCTGTGCTCCTTCATCCAGAGTGGCCCCCACTCTGGATGAAGGAGCACAAGGGGGGACCTTTGGACAGCAGCAACTTCTAATACAGGAGGCGTGTCACTGGCCAGATCACCAGGTGAAAACAGAGGGGAAAAAAAGACTAAAAAAATGAAAATGAATGCAGCCACCACATCTAATGATTGGTAAGCTGCAATATATTACAGTTTTGGGTTTATTACCGCATGAACAGTGGCCTTGTAATTATGGACCTAATCTTACTCTGACACATTATAATTTACTTATTTGTGCAGCAATTGCCAAAACCCACTGTAGAGTACATCGATCATTCACGTCTACCCCCCAAAGGAGCTTACAATCTAATGACTTGAACGCTGCTATGAAGTGTATTAAAGGCATAATCCATTAATTAATAAGTGCACCGATACTGGAAAAAAAAAAAAAGACAAAATGTTAATTTATTTTTTATTTTTTTGTTAATTTGAGCCTGAAAAACAACTGTGCAATCAGCATAGGCGTGCACACAGGGTGTGTCGGTTGTGCCTGGGCACACCCTAAATACTCCATGTGGTGCAGCTTCCCCCTGCTGCCTTGCCCCCTATGCCATTTACTGGCACCTTCCGTTTGTAAATGAACACAGTGAGGGATTGGTACCGATCCCTCACTGTGTTCATACATAACTAAGGCATGGTATACACACACAGATGCGTGTTTGGGGTGCACAGCCTAATGCAATAGGCTGCGCACACTTTTGGCAATCAGTGAATCACGGGGTGCAGTTCACAGGCTCCTGCAGACTATTCCTCCAACCCCAGGTCCGCACCAAAGGTAAGTTTTGGAGCTGGAGGAAGTATGATTGGACTACAAGTTCGGTAATGTCACCAGTCTTGTGTTCTGTTTGATCTACGAGTCCTCCTGCCATTGTAATCTCTGTCAATGGATGACGCAACCGCATGGGTGGAGCCAGATGTTCAAAATTAAACAGACACCTGAAGGGAGGAGAAGACCCTGCAGGTATGTGGGGGCAAGGATGGTTTGGGGGGGGGGGGGGGTCAGGTGGGCTTCAGAATGGCACCATGATGCATATTACACCCTAAATATGGATGTAACATGAAACACCCTGTGAAAGATTTATTTAGCCTTTAAAACTGAAGTTTAGCAATGGCAACTTCTTTTATAGCTACAGCATGGCCCAATATACACTATGTTAGTAAATGTATTGTGACGCCTGCCTTTAAACGCACATGAACTTTAATGGAATCCCAGTCTTAGTCCATAGGGTTCAATATTGAGTTGGTCCACCCTTTGCAGCTAGAACAGCTTCAACTCTTCTGGGAAGGCTGTCCACACGTTTTAGGAGTGTGTCTATGGGAATGTTTGACCATTCTTCCAGAAGGGCATTTGTGAGGTCAGGCACTGATGCTGGACGAGAAGGCCTGGCTCGCAGTCTCCGCTCTAATTCATCCCAAAGGTGCTCTATCGAGGTTGAGGTCAGGACTCTGTGCAGGCCAGTCAAGTTCCTCCACCCCAAACTCCCTCATCCATGTCTTTATGGACCTTGCTTTGTGCACTGGTCCAAATCATTTGGTGGAGGGGGGATTTGGGGTTGTTTTTCAGGGGTTGGGCTTTGCCCCTTAGTTCCAGCGAAAGGCATCAGCATACAAAAACATTTTGGACAATTTCACGCTCCCAACTTTGTGGGAACAGTTTGGGGACGGCCCCTTCCTGTTCCAACATGACTGCGCACCAGTGCTCATAGCAAGGTCCATAAAGACATGGATGGGCGAGTTTGGGGTGGAGGAACTTGACAGAACACCTTTGGGATGAATTAGGGTGGAGACTGCAAGCCAGGCCTTCTCGTCCAACATCAGTGCCTGACCTCACAAATGCGCTTCTGGAAGAATGGTCAAACATACCCATAGACACACTCCTAAACCTTGTGGACAGCCTTCCCAGAAGAGTTCAAGCTGTTATAGCTGCAAAGGGTGGGCCAACCCTACAGACTAATGCCCCGTACACACGGTTGGATTTTCCGACGGAAAATGTGTGATAGGACCTTGTTGTCGGAAATTCCGACCATGTGTGGGCTCCATCACACATTTTCCATCGGATTTTCCGACACACAAAGTTTGAGAGCAGGCTATAAAATTTTCCGACAACAAAATCCGTTGTCGGAAATTCCGATCGTGTGTACACAAATCCGACGCACAAAGTGCCACGCATGCTCAGAATAAATAAAGAGATGAAAGCTATTGGCTACTGCCCCGTTTATAGTCCCGACGTACGTGTTTTACGTCACCGCGTTCAGAACGATCGGATTTTCCGACAACTTTGTGTGCTTGTGTGTATGCAAGACAAGTTTGAGCCAACATCCGTCGGAAAAAATCCTAGGATTTTGTTGTCGGAATGTCCGAACAAAGTCCGACCGTGTGTACGGGGCATAAGACTGGGATGCCATTAAGGTGTCCCAATACTTTTGGTAATATAGTGTATGTGTTTGATAAACAACTGCGCAAATACCAACATAAAAAATTGCAACTACCACCATTTTCTTCTCCAGGGTCTCTGCTTTCAGAGAATATAGAATGTTTGGGGGGGTGTGTACAGTAATTTCTAGCAAAAAAGTGTTAACATGTGTGCAAAAAATTGCCCCGGTAGGCTAGTGGTTAAAGGCCATACACACGGGTTTCAATGGAAACCGGCTGACATTCGGCCTGTGTGTACGGCAGTCAGTCCATCAGAAGCTGTCGAAGGGGCATGACCGAAAAAGGTCTGCCGATCGGCAACCAAGTAGGACTCTCAACCAATGACTGAGAGCGCCGACCGGTGTGTTTTGTTCTTAGAAGACAATAGTTGAGCGGGGGGAGATCGCTATACTAACTTCGCATAATTAGTACAGAAGCTCCTCCGGAGCTCTTCAGTTTTTTTTTTTTGTTCAGCCGGCTGGGTTGAACGCAAAAAACGAATAGTGTGCACTTGGCTTCAGGGCCGGTGTGGATGGGCTTTGGGCTGTCTTGACGAGCTTGTTTTTTTACATTATTTTGCGATGCTTCTGAGATTTGAACTCATTGACGAGTTCATTTGACCTTCTTCTTAACTGCATTTGACTTGCTTCAAGCAGTTCTTGCATTCCCAGGAACCTGTATAGCGGAAGAAGAAGTTCTGATGTAAAGAAAAGCCCATGAACGCTGGCCCCAGACTTGTATAAGTTGTACGCAACTTCCCTAGTAAGGAATGATTTTGGCACCTTGATGCTTCAAGGCAAGAGTTCTAACCACTTGCCCGCTGTGCCTCCCGTATTTGAGTTGGAAGGAATGTTTTCTACCGACAAAAAAGCCTTGGGAACTCCGCCACATGGGGGTGCCTAGACAAGTACAGCAATATAAAGATTAATTCTAGTTTTTTCAGAGAGCGGTGATGAACAGCAGGATATCCTTCATCTGCCCTACAAGTGGGCTCTTGATCCTCCAAGTAGGAGAGCAAAAGTGGATGATAGCTTTACTCAGCACAGCTTCACGAGGCTTGGGCTGTTCAGCGGGCCGTGTAATCTATGTGCTGTGAAGGCTCTTACTGTTAGGGTAAGGACAATCTTCACCAAATTGAAGATATTTCACTCTGTCTATATTCAAATGTATGCAAAAAAAAATCAATGAACGTTGAAGAGTATACTTTGAGAAATACCGTTGTAGGGTCACTTGACACAAAAATTGTTATTGTGAGGTCAAGGGACATAAAATATCCGTAAAAACATTGGTTTACCCTGGGACTTTATATGAGGTGCAACACACACAGCCACTGAATACATAGTAGACATGATTACCAATGTATAGATAAATGGATACAATTCTCGTCAGAAAACATACATGGGTCTTGGCGCCAATTATCTAATTATCTTTATTACTTGTTCTGCGAACTTGGAGGCCTGGTGGACCTACATCCCTATATTTCTTCACAACCTTTTTCTTTCCCATTGATTTTTTAAAGATGGGCTTCCTTTTCTTTTCTTCATTGTATGTGTCTAGGCACAGCCTTAGCAGCACCATTCACCATTTTTTTGGTTTCTTCTGTTCACCATTACCCTGTAGTTATCGCCTCACTTTAATTTTGTTTATATTACCTCAGTTGGACCCAGATATATAACATGACTAGGCACATATTTTCTTTACACTAACAACTCTGGGTGATAGAATTGGATGGATATACTTTCATCTTACCCACACTGTAGCCACCTTCTGTTTGTCCCCTTGGGTCCTCATGGGTTCTACTTCAACAGCTCCCAGGCCAGACGTCTCTAGCAGTCACCAATTGTAAATATCGCCATGTGTATTTAACTACTATACGCAAATGACGGGTAAAGTGTGGTCGTCCAGTTCATGGAGGGAGTCTATTGACGTACTCCCAGAACCACACCCCCTGCGACCCCGGACACAGCTGATCACAGATCGGGGTAAAGGGCCAATCACAGCAGCCTTTTTACCATGTGATCAGCTTTGTCCACTCACAGCTGATCACAATTTAAACACACTGTCACAGCGTGAGGACAGGAGAGCCGATAACCGGCAAATGTGACAGGGGACATCTACACTGATAATCAAAAAAAAAAAAAAAACACCCTGTCACCAGTGCTGGGACAGGCGCATACAGCACCCCCTTCCCTGTTGCTGCATGATGTAGATGGGTGTACTGCATTGCATGTTCTGGTGCACCTGTTCTCAGCCCCCCCATGCTCTGGCTGCCCATGGTTGGCATGGGGGGGTGTAATTTGCTTGCATTTTAACAGCATGGGTCAGTAGATGTTCTGGCACACCCGTTCTTCTTCACCCCATGCTTTGGATGTCCCTGGTTGGCATGAAGGGTGCCATTCCCTTGCATGCTATATGCTGCAGTGGGTAGGTGGTTGTGCATGCACATTGTGTTTTTTGTGTCAGCTGTAGGCCTGTGGGGTAAGGGGAGCAGAGAGGGGGCATATTGGAGTATCATGTGACAGCAGTAGCTGTCAGAGTAGACAGAAAGCCATGACCTGGTAGAAGGGAAGCCATGGTCCGTTAGGTGCACACCACTGATCTGAAGAGTGTTTGCAACACTTTCCATGTGGTAATTTCTCATAAATCGATCATTTATATCATTAATTATCATTTTATCACTACCTCAGATGGCTCTTTTTCCTGTTTTTCTTAACAGACCTCATTGCAAATCACATTTGTCACCAACCTTGGCCATGCAGGGTTAAGCAACAGGTTATCTTTTAGGCTCCTTGCACACAGGGCTGTCCGGCCCCATGTGTCACTTTTCCAATAGAGGGCAAAGTGGCAGTGATTCCTGATAGCCCCCCAACCCAGTAAGGTATATAAATTCATCTATGCCCTCTACCCAATCCATCTGACCCCCTGATTTGGAGCTGTAACAAAGCAGGGCATTTGGGTATGGGGAAGCATGTGCTCTCCTCCATGTAACAGGCTTGGGCCTTAGTGTCCAATCACGTGTGACAGTGCTCAGGCTTAAGCAGACAATTGTTAGGCCCAGTGACATCATCTTTTAGGGCTGCACACTTTCCCAGCCATTGCCCGTAGCAGCCGCTGCGGTAGCTACAGGGAATATCCCGGACGAGCCCCCAAATGCAGCGCTACCTCAGTAGGAGCCTCTGGTATTTTGCCCAGGTCTTCCTAAACTTCAGGCCCACTTATGCTCTTTTCTTTAATGTCCCATCTAGGGGACGCATTCACCCATGCCCTCTCCCTAATCCATCTGACCCCCTAATTTGGAGCTGTAACAAAGAAGGGCATCTGAGTATGGGGAAGCATGTGCCCTCCTTCATGGGACAGGCTTGGGCCTGAGTGTCTTGTGACAGTTTTCAGGCTTGAGCAAACAATTGTTAGGCCTGGTGACATCATCTATTAGGGTAAGCTTACTTAGGCTTGACTACTCTGGTGAGGGAGTGTGGATAGGTGGGTATACCTCACTGAGAGGAATTGGCTGTGGGCAGACACTGTCACATTGCCCTGTCTAGCTGTCCATGTTGAAAGAAATGGTAGGAGCCTGGAGCAGCCTTTTCTCCACTAGATTGTGCTTCTCTTTCAGGTTGGATGACGACCAGTGTCATTCAACCCTCTTCTTGGGGGTGCGTTATCATGCTAGCCTGGGCTTACAGTATTTCTGCGCTATCAAACACATTTTCATGAACACGGTTCAGTACAGCAGTAAGCACCGCCCACTGCCAGAGAAGAAGAGGAAGGACCTGTGATGTCACTGGACTGGTCAGAAGACTGCTGGATTTAAGAAACACTTTGATTCTAAGATACACATAGACATCACAGTTGGCCAACCTGTTCCACGTCTGTGGGCCCAGCAGACACCTGCCACCAATTTGGATTGATTAATTGGATTGATAGTTAAAAGAATAATTAACTGCATAACTTTCCTTAAGCAAATTCTGCTCTGGGCTCCTTCCAGTGCTTGCCACATGAACAGAGGCTTAGCCCTTTGAGCACATGATCTTAGCAGAAGGCAAGATAATCCAATCTGAATTCTAATTACAGATCACATGACCCAAGCTTATGGTTGTGTGAACAGCACTGGAAGGAGTCTGTAGCAGTATGTTCTCCGAGAAATGTTAGGTGCATCCCATCTATCTCTCTTTTTCCATTCCAACAAGTCTGAGTTTATTGCTTTGTTTTAAGATTTGAGAAAAGGTCCAATTAAAGTAAACCCAAGCTGAGAGACATACGAGGGGTGCCATTGCTGACTTGCGTTTTTAAAGGTGCAGGCTACAGAGCTGTCATCCCAATCCTGATGTAACGGATTAGTTCTGCCTATGTAGGTAAGAAGAGCCAGGGCAGGAAATACTGATGCCACCTCTGGGAGTTTTTGGCCAGGCTTCAGGAGGTACATACGTGTCCTATGCCTATAGCAAGGGCATCATCCAACTTCAGTCAAAGCTGCACAGTTTGTTTTTTTCTACAGGCACCCCTTACCTGCGTAAGCTGTTTTTTTGTAAAGATGAACTAACCCTTTAACTACCTAGTAAATCAATAACCTGGATCAAGCATGCAGCCACTGTGAAAAGCCTGACCTGGAATCTTTTTCCAGCAATGACAACTCCCATATTTTACCACTCGTAGGTTCACTTTAAAGTCCTAATTGGAATTCCAGTTATGAATGGATACTATGTGGCTGAATTATCTACTGGCTTCTGGTATCTTTGTGGGACTACAGAGGAGATATCTCCCCCTTGGTGTTCCCAGCTCTTTCCCTCCATGGATTCTCACTCCCTCTGCTGTTGACTTTGTCATATAAAGTAAAATCTCCAAGGTAGTTCTTCCCGCTCTGAGGTTTCACTCCTTCTCCTGCATAGAAAATAGAATGATCCTTCTACTGTGCACTTATCAATGAAAAAAAGTAAGCTGAGAGTCAATAAAAGATGCCATAGCGGTGCTGAATTTCTGAGTTCTTCAAAATCATTTGGAAATCTGTGGATGTGGCCCTACGTCTTGAGCTTTTGATGGAAGTTGGTGGTTAGTCACCTATCAGCTTCTCATATCTTTTTCTCATATTTTCTACAGCACCTCAGCATATCCCTTAATGCATTTTTGGGATACATTAAAAACTTGCTCTCAAAGGAGCTAGCGAATTGGACACTTGGCATACACATAGGGAGAGTCATTTGGGAAGCCTGGTCACTGGACTTTTAAGGATCATTTGTTTTTACTTAGAAATTGGGAGCTAAAAATATGAACACAAGTTACTCGGCAGGGGGAGAATCGAAGATGTAAAAGGATCTGGGGGTCCCAGTAGATCACAGAGTCAGCAATAGCATGCAAAGCTAAGCTACAGCAAGCAGGGCTAGCAGATGATTAGCAATGTATTAAAAAGTCTATCTACTCAAAAGATAAGACTATAATTCTACCACTGTACAAAACCCTGATTCGGCCACATCTTGAATATGCCGTCCAGTTCTTGATACCTATCCTCAGGAAGGATGCGCTTGAACTTGAAAGAGTCCAGAGAAAGGCAACAAAGCTAATAGGGGGCATGAGGACCTCAGCTACGAGGACTGCTTACAAAAAATAACATATTCACCCTGGAGAAAGGGTGCTTCAAATGGGATATGATCGCAATATACAAATCTTTAAATGGCGACTCCAGCATTTGGAGGAAACTTTTGAACCTAAGGACTGTGAAGAAGTCATTGTGAAGTTGGATGAGAGGCAGTTCAATCTTAAACTGCGTAAGGGGTTCTTTACTGTTGATGGTGTCAGAAACCATGAAATCAGGCAGAGACAGAAGTACAGTTAAATCACACTAATAATAATAAAAGTAAAAAGAACAAACGTAGTCAAAACATAGCCAGAGTTCAGTAACCGGAATGTATGGTTAGCCAAGCCAGAAGTCAGGGATCAATGTAGTGGAACAGCAAGCAGGATCTGGAGCCAGAAGGGATGTCAGCAAAGCAAGTCTTGAACAGGATCGCAGGAGATAGTTTCTGTGATGTTGACCAAGACGAAGGCTGAGATCCTCTGGACTGGACGGCTTAAGTAGGCAAGACTGATGAGCAGGATATCATCAACAGCTGAGTAACTGCGGAGAGATAGGAGCTGGCAATTAGCCAACAGCTGATTAGCCGACAACATGAAAGCAAGAGACCAATGTGTTCCACGACAAAGGTAGGTGGCATGTTCTCCAGGCCCAGGAGCGTGGACGGGAACTGTTCTACAAGTTCCGCCGACCGAGAACCTAGGAGGCGATTTTCAGTATCTATTACCTTCTCTCTTGCAATGCCTTCACCTGCTTCTAAAGGGCATGAAACTCTCTCATTAATGGTACCTTTCGCCTGGGAGATCCTTTCCTCTGCCTTAGACAGTCTGGAGCGGAATTTCTCTATGTCATGGCGGATCAGGCTGATATCAGTTGAGAGAAAATTCAATCTTATCCATGAGAGACTCCTTGCAGGAGGAAATTGCCACTAAGAGGTCTGCACTAATAAGAGTAGCAGGCTCAGAGGCTGCCGCTGGTGTCTGTGCACTCACCGACATGACTGCAGCTGAAGACCTAGTGGGCAAGATGGCTGGCACTGATGCCAGACGGGATGAGCTCAGAATCCTGGCCCATGAGACCAATGTGTCAAAGCCCTGTAGGACCCCTTTCTTAAGTTGACAGTCACATTTGAGAAAGAGGTCCTACAAATTCTTCTTGCTTTCCTTTCATGTTTATTTCCAAGTAAAAGGGTATTATTATCATTACAATTTGGTGTGCTGGCTTTCCCTATGATATGAAGCCGTCTGGAGTGCCTCAACTGCTGATCACCCATTTTCAGTGAATTGTCCAATGAGGTGTGTGTGCTTGGTGGCTTTATGTTACATAATGGAAAGTAGCTTCTCCAGTCACAGAAAGGCAACTGCTGTGTAATTGACAGCAAGAAGCTCATAGGTGTTGGAGCCTAGGGGCCACTATGGAGATACTAGGTTGTGAAAGGCAGAAGAAGGCTGAATGGCCAAAGCTGAGGAGGACGGTGGCTCTGCTTCTTCAATATAGAGCAAGAGCGAGTTAATGCAGTGCAATAAAGCCAATGTAGCTTTCAAGTAGATCTTGACCTATATGCTACGATCTCATATAAGCTTTATTGAGACACTGTCAACTTGCCCATGCAACTGTCTCCAAATTGCACTCTTGCATTATCACCCTATCACACCAAATTGATGGAGACCACATAGAGCTGTGCCAACATAAACTGTATCGGTGTAGTCCACTGTGTCCACTGCATGTAGACCTGAAGTGGTTAAAATAGGCCAGAGGACATCAGCTACACTGAAATGTAACAGATGTAAAAATGTTGAAAACTGTATTTTAGAAAAAGAAGAGCACGGCAGTTGTTTATGTAACAAAGTACTTTAACATACTTACCAACATTCCACATACTACATATTCTTTCCCGGGACACAGTTAACCCCGCCCACAGCCCATCTCAGGCCCACTCAGATGCCACCAACCTACCAGCCGAAATTCCATGCCTCTAACCATGCCGGGAGAACCAGGATGCATTTGCAGTAACCCCACTAAGACTAATACTGTGATGCTGGAACTTAGCCTGGGACACAGCATCATCAGAACTGAGGTCCAAGATGCGGGACCGTCCCGGCAAATTCGGGACAGCTGGCATCTGTGCTTCAGGAAAGTAAATGCCATGCAGTTAGGGCTTACATCTACTTTTCTTCCTATGATGAATTTCTTTCAACAGCCAAAAGTAGTCCCTCAGCCACCCGTACTACTGGATGATCCATCACTCTGAGCGTTTGTCTTCGTCTTACTAAGTAGGGCCATTTATCAACCAAAAGGAGGGCATGAGAATTTCTCTAGCTGACAAATCTCCCTGAGTAAACGGCCGCATTGTTAAATAAAGAGTACGTCCCTCAAGATGTCGGGAGCAGGACATCCCGCCACCTCCGACCCACTTAGACAAGAAGGTGACAAGAAAATGTCAAGCGTGGATCGGCTGCGCTTGTCACCTTCACCTCTGCGGCTCTAAGCAAGTCTTCAGCGTCAGCTAACCTTCCTCGCCTTCCTGCTCAACAACTGACAGCATAAAATATGTGAATTCAACTATAATTACCACCTCCGTCACACACATATTCCCCTTTTCACACTTATGCCCTTACTTCATTTTTTATTTAAAAAAAAAAAAAAAGGCATATTCATAATTTTTGCTTTTTTTTTGATACCCGTCTTTAATAATCAGCTTTAAAAAAAAACAAAAACACGATAGCTCTCTGACCCTTCTCCTTCCTTTCTTTATAATTTTTTTTTTTCGCTTCTCATTTTGTTTTAATTTTAATCCACAAGCAAATTCTCAGTATATAAAAAAATGCCGCATTTGTATTAGTGTTTAGCCTTTTACCCCCCCCCCCCCCTCTTTGTAATTTTCAGGCGTGTACAAAACTCAAGATGGCTTCCTGCGACATCTCTCTCATTTGTGTGTATGTATTTTTTTTTCCTCCCATTTCAGCTAAGAGAAGAAAGACAATAAAATATATTTCTTTTGTGAGGTGAGGGAGGGGTGGGGGGTTTGCTGTTCGTTCAGTCATGCTCAGTCTGACATCAGACTCGAATTAAGATTTAACTCTGCATGCAAGGCTAGATGGCGTTCTGGCTATGAATAAAACAATGCAAGAAGGAGGGAGGGTAAAAAAAAAAAAAAAAATGACATTCCATCTGGATTATTTAGAAAAAGCAGGCTTGTTTTTTTTTTTTTATTTTTTTTTCTAAGATGTTTTTACCTATAATTTGTCTAGCCTGATCTGGGTTTGGCCTTTGTTCCTATCTACAAGGATGCAATAAACATCTACGCGTGCTCAAGCTGCCTCATCACACTGCGGTTCTGATGGTGAAATCTTCAACAAAAATGTTTTGTACGGGAATATTTAAAGTGGTGGGGTGGGGTGCACTGAAGGAATGC
Organism: Lithobates clamitans; assembly: GCA_037952925.1. Classification (NCBI taxonomy): domain Eukaryota; kingdom Metazoa; phylum Chordata; class Amphibia; order Anura; family Ranidae; genus Lithobates; species Lithobates clamitans. Next base: position 3,799,006 of record JBBGZY010000657.1, read on the forward strand.
TAGCTCCCTTTCTTAAAGGGAAACTATGTCGTTTCATAATCTCAAGAACGGGTGTTAATTAGCTTTTTAGTATAAAACGTTGCATAGTAAGCTTGAAAAAAAAAAAGACGCAAATCCATCAAGTTCAACCAAGACTAAATAAAAGAAAACATCCATTAGTAGAACTCTATATTTGCAACTAGTGGCGGCTGGTGGGTTTTTCTTTTGGGGGGGCAGCAAACAAACAACCCCCCCCACGCGGCTGTTGGCGCAGCACTACCAGCGGTCCAACACTTACCCGATCTGGGTGGTGGCTGTCGTGTCCTCCAGCACGGTCCGCCTGCTGTGCAGCGGCCTCCGGTGTCCGCTCCTCCAGCAGCTTCCTCCGCTGTGCGTCTCCTCTCTCTTCCGCCTAAGCGCTAGGCACAGGCGAGTGCACAGGGTTTGCCAGGTGTGCCTGGGCAGCACTACCAGCGGTCCAACACTTACCCAATCTAGGTGACAGCCGTCGTGTCCTCCAGCACAGTCCGCCTGCCGTGCGTGCAGCAGGGTGCATGCGGCAGGGTGCGGGCAGCGGCCTCCGGTGTCCACTCCTCCAGCAGCTTCCTCCGCTGTGTGTCTCCTCTCTCTTCCGCCTAAGCGCTAGGCACAGGCGAGTGCACAGGGTTTGCCAGGTGTGCCTGGGCAGCACTACCAGCGGTCCAACACTTACCCAATCTAGGTGACAGCCGTCGTGTCCTCCAGCACAGTCCGCCTGCCGTGCGTGCAGCAGGGTGCATGCGGCAGGGTGCGGGCTGCGGCCTCCGGTGTCCGCTCCTCCAGCAGCTTCCTCCGCTGTGTGTGTCCTCTCTCTTCCGCCTAAGTGCTAGGCATAGGCAAGCGCACAGGGTTTGCCAGGTGTGCCTGGGCACACCCTGATCACCCTGTGCTGCACAGATTTCCCCTGCTGCTTGGCTTCAGAGAAAGGGTGCTTAGCCCGTTTCTCTGTCTCAAAAGTGAGACATCAAGGGTTCGTGGGGCTTCTAAAAAAATGTAATAAATAAATAAAATATTGTAAAAAAATGTTGTGAAAAAAAAATATTTGTAAAAAAGCAATAATAAAAATAAACTACTAACACCAATTTCTGCCCTACTGACACTACTCTACTGACACCAACCTCTGCCCTACTGGCATTGTCCACTGCTCTACTGACACTGACCATTGCCATATATATATATATATATATATATATATATATATATATATATATATATATATGGGGTGCACACCCTAATGCAATAGGGCACAGTGGCTGCATTGGTGGCAACCCTACTGGGTGGGCTCGGAGTGCAGTGCTCTGCGCCCCAAGCCCACCCTTTTTTTAAGCCTATTAGAGCCTCTGGATCTAATCACGTGCTTCAAACCCCCCCCCCCCATCCCCGCCATAGGAATTCATTCGCCTGGCTTCCTGAGCCGCCACAGTTTGCAACTGATTTAGAGGAATGCAAAAAAAAAAGCCTTAGGCTCCATTCACACTGTCGCACTCTGAATGACAATTGCGCGGTCATACAACGATGTACCAAAATTAAATTTTTATAATTTTTTTCCCACAAATAGAGCTTTCTGGTGGTATTTGATCACCTCTGGGTTTTTTATTTTTTGTTAATAAAATTAAAAAAGACCGAAATTCAAAAAAAAAAAAATACAAAACCGTTTTATATTTTGTTAATAAATTTTGCAAACAGGTAATTTTTCTCCTTCATTGATGTACGCTGATGACACTACACTGATGGGCACTGATAGGCTCCATTGATGGGAACTGATAAGGTGACACTGATGGGTACTGATAAGGTGTCTCTGATGGGCAATAATAGGTGACACTGGTGGGGACTGATGAGGTCGCATTGGTGGCCACTGAGAGGTGCCAATGATGGGTGGCACTGAAGGGCACTAATAGGGGGCACTGATAGGTGGTACTGATGGTCACTGATGGGTGGCAGTGATGGTCACTGATCAGCACTGGTAGGTGACACTGATAGGCAGCACTGCTAGGTGGCACTGATTAGGCACTGATTGGCACCACTGGTGGGCATTGATAGGTGGCACTTGTGAGCATTGATAGATGGCACTGATTGCTGGCACTTATGTACTGGTGGGCACTGATTCATGGCACTGTGGGCACTGATTCGTGGCACTGACAGGTGGCACTGGCAGGCGGTACTGGTGGGCACATATGAGGCGGCTTCGCCACTTCCTCTTCATGACCGATGTCCCTTCAACGGAAGCCGGTGATCGTCTTTTTTTTTTCTCCTCAAGCTGTCAGCGTGAGAAGAAAAAAAAAAAAAGATTACCGATCTTCTGTTTACATCATGTGATCAGCTGTCATTGGCTGATAGCTGATCACACGGTAAGGGGCCGGGATCGACCCCATACTCCAATCTGTGATCACCCGAGTCTCATTGCCTTGGGTTACCTCAGCGCACGCCGCACGCGTCCTTCGGGGGGCATAGCGAGCGTGCAAAGGGGAGGACGTCTATTGACGGCCTCCTGGCACAGCAGATCTGCGCTGTAGCCGTCATTCGGCTATAGCGCGGATCTGAAGGGGTTAAATTCGATGTATCATCATCCAAATATTAGACTCATGTGAGAAAATCAAACATAAAAAAATTTGACCATAGAGAAACACTGTATAACTTATGAAATATATTAAAAAAAAGCATCAAGCGATGCGCTTACGTAATATTCCATTCCTTCCCCTCTCATCCCACTAGAGATGTACAAAGCTTAGGAAGGAAATGCATCTTTTGCTTTTTGGCGCTGCGTTACTTTAAGTGACAATTGTGCGGTCATACAACGCTGTACATAAACTAAAATGTATATCATTTTTTTTCCCCCACAAATAGAGTTTTCTTTTGGTGATATTTGATCACCTCTGCATTTTTTATTTTTTTCACTATAAACAAAAAAAGACCAATTTTGAAAAACAATCAGGATTTTTTTACTTTCTGCTATGAAACATATCCAATAAAAAATGTAAAAAAAATAAAACTTCTTTAGGCCAATATGTATTCTGCTACACTATGTTGCCAAAAGTATTGGGACGCCTGCCTTTACACGCACATGAACTTCAATGGCAGTCTTAGTCCGTAGGGTTAGGTATTGAGTTTGCCAGGACTCTGTGCAGGCCAGTCAACTTCCTCCACCCCAAACTCGCTCATCCATGTCTTTATGGACCTTGCTTTGTGCACTGGTGCGCAGTCATTTTAGAACAGGAAGGGGCCATCCCAAAACTGTTCTCACAAAATTGTCCAAAATGTCTTGGTATTCTGACGCTCTAAAGCCCCGTACACACGGTCGGATTTTCCGATGGAAAATGTCCGATCGGAGCGTGTTGTCGGAAATTCCGACCGTGTGTAGGCTCCATCGGACATTTTCCATCGGATTTTCCGACACACAAAGTTGGAGAGCAGGAGATAAAATTTTCCGACAACAAAATCCGTTGTCAGAAATTCCGATCGTGTGTACACAAATCCGACGCACAAAGTGCCACGCATGCTCAGAATAAATAAAGAGATGAAAGCTATTGGCCACTGCCCCGTTTATAGTCCCGCCGTACGTGTTTTACATCACCGCGTTCAGAACGATCGGATTTTCCGACAACTTTGTGCGACCGTGTGTAGACAAAAAAAGTTTGAGCCAACATCCGTCTGAAAAAATCCATGGATTTTGTTGTCGGAATGTCCGAACAAAGTCCGACCGTGTGTACTTCCTATAAGAGTTTCCTTCACTGGAACTAAGGGGCCAAGACCAACCCCTGAAAAACAACCCCACACCATAATCCCCCCTCCACCAAGTGATTATTATATTTTTTTACTTTCTGTTATAAAACATATTCAATAAAATCAAAATTCTTCATAAATTTAGGCCAAAATGTATTCTGCTATATGTCTTTGGTAAAAAAAATAAAAATCCGAATAACTGTTATGCCCCGTACACACGGTCGGATTTTCCGATGTAAAATGTGTGATAGGACTTTGTTGTCGGAAATTCCGACCGTGTGTAGGCTCCATCACACATTTTCCATCGGATTTTCCGACACACAAAGTTTGAGAGCAGGCTATAAAATTTTCAGACAACAAATTCCGTTGTCGGAATTTCCGATCGTGTGTACACAAATCCGACGCACAAAGTGCCACGCATGCTCAGAATAAATAAAGAGATGAAAGCTATTGGCCACTGCCCCGTTTATAGTCCCGACGTACGTGTTTTACGTCACCGCGTTCAGAACGATCGGATTTTCCGACAACTTTGTGTGACCGTGTGTATGCAAGACAAGTTTGAGCCAACATCCGTCGGAAAAAATCCTAGGATTTTGTTGTCAGAATGTCCGATCAATGTCCGACCGTGTGTACGGGGCATTAGTGTTTTATATGAAAGTTATTGCGTCTACTAATTATATACAGTATGTCACAAAAGTGAGTACACCCCTCACATTTTTGTAAATATTTTATTCTATCTTTTCATGTGACAACACTGAAGAAATGACACTTTGCTACAATGTAAAGTAGTGAGTGTACAGCTTGTATAACAGTGTAAATTTGCTGTCCCCTCAAAATAACTCAACACACAGCCATTAATGTCTAAACCGCTGGCAACAAAAGCGAGTACACCCCTAAGTGAAAATGTCCAAATTGGGTCCAATTAGCCATTTTCCCTCCCCGGTGTCATGTGACTCGTCAGTGTTACAAGGTCTTAGGTGTGAATTGGGGAGCAGGTGTGTTAAATTTGGTGTTATTGCTCTCACTCTCTCATACTGGTCACTGGAAATTCAACATGGCACCTCATGGCAAAGAACTCTCTGAGGATCTGAAAAAAAGAATTGCTGCTCTACATAAAGATGACCTAGGCTATAAGAAGATTGCCAAGACCCTGAAACTGAGCTGCAGCACGGTGGCCAAGACCATACAGCGGTTTAACAGGTCAGGTTCCACTCAGAACAGGCCTCGCCATGGTCAACCAAAGGAGTTGAGTGCACGTGCTCAGCGTCATATCCAGAGGTTGTCTTTGGGAAATAGACGTATGAGTGCTGCCAGCATTGCTGCAGAGGTTGAAGGGGTGGGGGTCAGCCTGTCAGTGCTCAGACCATATGCCAAACACTGCATCAAATTGGTCTGCATGGCTGTCGTCCCAGAAGAAAGCCTCTTCTAAAGATGATGCACAAGAAAGCCTGCAAACAGTTTGCTGAAGACAAGCAGACTAAGGATATGGATTACTGGAACCATGTCCTGTGGTCTGATGAGACCAAGATAAACTTATTTGGTTCAGATGGTGTAAAGCGTGTGTGGTGGCAACCAGGTGAGGAGTACAAAGACAAGTGTGTCTTGTCTACAGTCAAGCATGGTGGTGGGAGTGTCATGGTCTGGGGCTGCATGAGTGCTGCCGGCACTGGGGAGCTACAGTTCATTGAGGGAACCATGAATGCCAACATGTACTGTGACATACTGAAGCAGAGCATGATCCCTTCCCTTCAGAGACTGGACCGCAGGGCAGTATTCCAACATAACGACCCCAAACACATCTCCAAGATGACCACTGCCTCACTAAAGAAGCTGAGGGTAAAGGTGATGGACTGGCCAAGCATGTCTCCAGACCTAAACCCTATTGAGCATCTGTGGGACATCTTCAAACGGAAGGTGGAGGAGCGCAAGGTCTCCAACATCCACCAGCTCTGTGATGTCATCATGGAGGAGTGGAAGAGGATTCCAGTGGCAACCTGTGAAGCTCTGGTGAACTCCATGCCCAAGAGGGTTAAAGTAAAACTATAGGCAAAAGATCAAGGGAGGGTTATAACCCCCTGTCTGTTTTTTCTTTCACTGTCTGTGTCCCATTGAGGAGATTTCCCTTCACTTCCTGTCCCATAGCCAAAAAGGAAGTGAAAGGAAATCCCTGAAAATCAAGGGAGTTTCTTGGGAACCCCCAGGTCACCAGAACTAGTGTACCCATTGGAAGATTTCCCCTCTATTACTTTTCTTGGGACAACCCAAAATGTGGGAATTTGTCTTACTTTCAATGATAATGGTAAACAGGACCAATAGAGAGGGTCAATCTCCTTAACGGGGGCACAGACTGCAAAAAAAACAAAACAAAAAAAAAAAAACTGGCAGGTGTTCTAATCCCTTTTGTGTCTATCCAAAACTAAAAAAAAAAAGTTTTGCCCTTTAGTTATACTTTAAAGCAGTGCTGGAAAATAATGGCGGCCACACAAAATATTGACACTTTGGGCCCAATTTGGACATTTTCACTTAGGGGTGTACTCACTTTTGTTGCCAGCAGTTTAGACATTAATGGCTGTGTGTTGAGTTATTTTGAGGGGACAGCAAATTTTCACTGTTATACAAGCTGTACACTCACTACTTTACATTGTAGCAAAGTGTCATTTCTTCAGTGTTGTCACATGAAAAGATAGAATAAAATATTTACAAAAATCCATCCTGGGGTCTCTAGGGGGAGGGAGAAGAGAAAGACCGTCACAGTTTCTAAACCCCTGAACCATCGCACCGGGCTGCACGAATGATTAAACTGTATCCCCCACTAATGCCGCGTACACACGATCGTTTTTCTCGGCGGAAAAAGATATGACGGCTTTTCCGACAGGATTCCGCTCAAGTTTGTCTTGCATACACACGGCCACGCAAAAGTTCACTGAAATTACAACCGTCAAGAACGCGGTGACGTACAACGCTACGACCAGCCGAGAAAATGACGTTCAATGCTTCTGAGCATGCGTCGTATTGTTTCCGAGCATGCGTAGGGATTTTGAGCAACGGAATTGCATACAGACGATCGCATTTTCGGATAGGAACTTTTCCACGCTCTCAATCTTTTGCTGGCTGGAATTCCGCCAGCAAAAGACCGATGGAGCATAGACACGAAAAACTCTCATCGGTCTTTTGCGGGCCTGAAATTCCGATCGTGTGTACGCGGCATAAGGCTACTTTCACACTGATCCGCTGCAAGCACGATCCTAAAGGATATGCGACTCAAAAACTGCGCTCAAAAACGCAGAGCGGGAGCGTTTTTGCTGCATTTTTTTACCGCATGTTCCATTGCTTTCAATGGGGCGGAGCGTTTTTGGTGTGCTTTTTGTAACTCCCTAAATATGTTCCAAAAATGCTGCAAGCCGGATTTTGTTTCACCGCAACCGAAGCGCACCGCCCCAGTGTGTACACATTCATTGGATTTTAAAAGGAAGCCTTTTTCTTGAGCTTTTCAGGTTCCTTTTTAAACGCAAAAGCGCTTGAAAAACTCCACCGTGTGTAAGCAGCTGAAGGTAAGTGGAACGGGGACCGGGGGTGGGGAGGGTGTAGGGTAGTGATGGTGAACCTTGGCACCCCAGATGTTTTGGAACTACATTTCCCTACATTTTCTACTGCAGTGTAGCAGAGCATCATGGGAAACGTAGTTCCAAAACATCTGGGGTGCCAAGGTTCGCTATCACTGGTGTAGGGTGTTATTTCACCTTTTCATTTTTTTCTGAAAAGGTGAACTAAGGCAAGCCATAGATGATGCGATTTTCTATCCTGCAACCATGGTTTGCAGAAAGGAAAATCACAGTGATGATGGGGGAATCCCTCCTGCAGAACTATTATGTTCTTCTGCCGGCAAGGAGCCTCCTCTGTCTGCAGAACACAATGATCACTGCTGGTGACTATAGCGACCGGCAGTAATTGCATGCAAAAAAATCTGACAGGCTGGTTGTACTGAAGTCGATTGATGCCTGCCCTGCCCTGTCCTGCCCATAGATGGGTCAAATCTTGTCCGGTCCCTGCTGAGCCGGGCCGAGATTCAACCCATTTATGGCCGGCTTAATGTGTTACTAAACCCAGGACCCTGCATTCACTATATCTGGTCTCCCACAGTACACAGAAACTGGAAATGCAATCGTTTTAGTAAATATAAACTGCTAAATACCTTTTCTCATCAGCAGTTTATAGCAGTCTTGTGATTTCTACCGGTATCTGGGTAAAGCTTGTAGGAGGAGTTTCCATTCTCCACTGACTGTCCTATGAGGCTGCAGGACCCCCTGACCCTCTGTCTGGACAGTGCTGATCACATGCACTCTCCCAAAAACAACTCTCTAGCAATACATACCAAACTGAGCATGTGCAGAGTGCCCCCCAAGGCTCTGTTCTATCAGGTGATGGATCGGGGACTGTGGAAGAAGGGGAGCATCAAACAGCCTTTTTACACAATGCAGAGTATTAACCCCTTAGGTTCCACAGTGAGTATAACAAGCATGCTTTACTGCATTATACAGACTGATTTTACTGTTATGCCCCGTACACACGGTCGGACATTGATCGGACATTGATCGGACATTGGCTCAAACTTGTCTTGCATACACACAGTCACACAAAGTTGTCGGAAAATCCGATCGTTCTGAATGCGGTGACGTAAAACACGTACGTCGGGACTATAAAGGGGGCAGTAGCCAATAGCTTTCATCTCTTTATTTATTCTGAGCATGCGTGGCACTTTGTGCGTCGGATTTGTGTACACACGATCGGAATTTCCGACAGCGGATTTTGTTGTCGGAAAATTTTATAGCCTGCTGTCAAACTTTGTGTGTTGGAAAATCCGATGGAAAATGTGTGATGGAGCCCACACACGGTCGGAATTTCCGACAACAAGGTCCTATCACACATTTTTCGTCGGAAAATCCGACCGTGTGTACGGGGCATTAGTGTGAATGGGCGATCGGTTTCTTGCACCAATCGTTCTCTGGTTTTTCTGGAGACCTTCCAGCGGATGGAAAGTAATCATTACACATCACACATCACACACCGCATCCGGTTTGGTACTACAAAATAAATATTTCATTGGAGATGGCAGAATACAAAGAATGGCACTTGGACCCGTCAGTGCGGGGGAAGGGCGCAGAGATTTACAATCACGGGAACACAAAAAGTTTTAAAGGGAAACGTCTAAAAAAAAAAAAACCTGCTGCGCTCAGCGATCCCTCCACACTCCCCGCTAACCTCATCTGTCTTTATTCCTCCACCAGCGGGCAGTCAGCCAGAGATAATGGAGCTGAACGTGTGCTCACAGGAACGCTCCTCGTTGCCCATAGCAACCATTCTGCATCCATCTGTCACTTTATAGGCAGCAAGAAATGTTGCTGACACACTTCTTCTTCACAACTCGTCCAACAGGTATTCCCAAGTCAGGATCTGTGTGATGAGCCGCCAGATCTACGTCCCCTGAGGGCCCCACCTACTCAGTCCTAGGAGATTAGAAATTAATAGGATTGTAATAAATGCAAATCAAAATGGTAGCCCAGGGGGCCATAAACCGATGTGGAAGTATACAGCCGCAGAATCATGTCAGGGAGCGCCGTCCGTTCGGGAAAAAAAAAACAAAAAAAACCCGGAGCTTCATTTCGATTCAAAGTGGCATTAAACGCAGAAGCAAACGTTTATTAGATTGCAGCTCACCAATTCTTAGATGTGACGGCTGCTTTCGTTTTCTTTTTGTTTTAGGCTTTCTTTTATTATATCTGGTGATCCAGCCAGTAAAGCTGTTGTTTTTTTAGACATGTGCAATTCGTTTAGTTCCGAATTCGTTTTTAACCACTTGCCGCCTGCCATATAGCAGAATGACGACGGCAAAGTGGTTTCAATACCCTGACTGGGCGTCATATGACGTCCTCAGGATATTGAGCCTCTGCGCGCCCCTGGGGGCGCGCATCGCGGCGATCGTTGTTGGGGGGCGTCAATCTGACACCCCGCAACACTGATCTAGGTAAAGAGTCTCTGACGGAGACTCTTTACCACGTGATCAGCCCTGTCCAATCACAGCTGATCACAATGTAAATAGGAAGAGCCGGTGATCGGCTTTTCCTCACTCGCATCTGACAGACGCGAGTAGAGGAGAGCCGATCGGCTGCTCTCCTGATAGGGGGGGTCTGTGCTGATTGTTTATCAGCACAGCCCCCCCTCGGATCCCACCCAGGACCACCAGGGAAGCTGCCCAGGACCACCGGGGAAACCAGCCACACTGGACCACCAGGTATGCCCCCCTAGACCCCCAGGGAAATATTAATCAGTGCAAAGGCAGCTGCCAATCAATGCCCAAATCAATGCTGCAAATCAGTGCACACTCCAATGCCTACCACTGCCAGTGCCACCAGGGATGCCTATCAGTGCCGTGTATCAGTGCCGCGTATCAGTGCTCATCAGTACCGCCTATCAGTGCCCAGCAGTGCCACCTATCAGTGCCCAGCAGTGCCACCCATAAGAACCCATTTTGCAGCCTATCAGTGCCCATCAGTGTCGCCTATCAGTGCCCACCAGTGCCACCCATGAGTGCCCATCAGTGCCACCTATCAATACCCATCAGTGCTGCATATCAGTGCCACCCATCTGTGCCGCCTACCAGTGCCCATCAGTGCCGCATATCAGTGCCCATCGTCAGTGCCCGCTCATTGGTGCCACCTCATCGCTGCCGCCTTATCAGTGCCTCTCAGTGCTGCCTTATCAGTGCCCATCAGTGAAAGAGAAAACGTACTTATTTACAAAATTTTTACACAAAAACAAAAGCAAAACTTATTTTTTTCAAAATTTTCCGTCTTTTTTTATTTGTTTCGCAAAAAATAAAAACCGCAGAGGTGATCAAATACCACCAAAAGAAAGCTCTATTTGTGGGAACAAAATGATAAAAATTTAGTTTGAGTACAGTGTTGGATGACCGCGCAATTGTCATTCAAACTGCGACACCACTGAAAGCTGAAAATTGGTCTGGGCAGGAGGGTGTATAAGTGCCCGGTATTAAAGTGGTTAAATGAATTTTGACAAATTGGTTAATTCCGAAATTTTCAATTTCCGAAAATTCGGAATTCGGAAGTTGAAAAATTGCAATTCGGACAAATTGGAAAATTTTGAAAATTCTAATTCAGAAATTCGAAATTTCAGAAATTTTCGGAAGTTGGAATATTCGAATTTGGAAATCTGAAAATTCGGAATTTTGGAAATTCGGAAATTAGAAAATCCGAAAATAGGAATGAAAATCTGAAAATTCAAAAGAATGAAAATCCGAAAATTCAAAAACCCTGAAAATCTGAAATATCTAATAATAACTATTAAATTCTAGGTATTGGAACTTCCTTTCAAATTTGGCTGTTAGTGAAGGGAACAAATACAAATTTAAATTTAAATTTAAAATACCGGATGCCGCATCTAAAAGAATGGAACGATCTAATAATAATAAATAACAATAATAATAATAAAACCTTTTTATTATTATTTATTATTAATTTGTTAGGTTCGATTTGTTTAGATGCGGCATTCGTTATTTTAGGTAATTTGTAACTTCAGATAAATTCGTATTCGTTACGTTCACTAACAGCCAAATTTGAAAGGAAATTCCAATACCTAGAATTTATTTTCCAAACAAAAGAACTCGCTGCTTCATGTGAGACAGGAAGCCTAATGATATCGCGGGTGCCCGCCTCGGCTCGCCTCCGCATACGATCAACACTGAAGAAATGGCTGCACTCCAAGATCCATCAGAATTCTTATTTAACGAACGAACGTCCCAAGTGTTACAAACAGTTTCATATGGTAGACGCGTTTCACACACTAACAGGTGCGCTTATTCATTAAGTAATATTAAGCGCACCTGTTAGTGTGTGAAACGCGTCTACCATATGAAACTGTTTGTAACACTTGGGACGTTCGTTCGTTAAATAAGAATTCTGATGGATCTTGGAGTGCAGCCATTTCTTCAGTGTTGACCTATAATTTAATAGTCAGTTATTATTTTGAATTTTAATGATTTTCTTTCTTTTTTTCAGATTTTCGAATTTTCGAATTTTCGAATTTCGAAATTCAGAAATTTGAAAATTCGAAATTCAGAAATTTGAAAATTCGAAATTCAGAAATTTGAAAATTCGGAAAATTTCGGATTTCCGAAAAAAGCAAAAAAAAAAAAACGAAAAACGAACAAATTTTTTGTTAGTGCACATGTCTATTGTTTTTCAAAAGAACAAACTCTCCTGCAGATATATCGGTTTACAGAGATGCGACAAACCATTTACCACTGACAGGGGTGCTTACAAAGGATCAGCTTTTATTTATTCAAGCAAAACCTATGAACCGTTTCACACTGGGGCCACCCCCGTTAGTGGTAAAGCGCTGCTAGTTTTAGCAGCGCTTTTCGGGCCGCTAGCGGGGTGCTTTTAACCCCCCCTGCTAGCAGCTGAACAAGGGGTTAAAAGCGCCCGTGTTGCGGCACTTCCGAAGCACTTGGCAGGCACTTTGGCAGCGCTGCTCATCTATTTCAGTGGGCAGGCGGTGGAGGAGCGGTGTATACAGCGCTCCTAAACCGCTCCAAAGATGGCGCTTGCAGGACTTTTTCTTTCGGTCCTATAAGTGCACCGCGCAGGTGTGAGAGCACTCAGGCTTTTCACACTGGGGGGCTTGAGAGGCGCTTTTCAGGTGCTTTTTTTTGCGCTAAAACCACCTGTGCTCCTTCCTCCAGAGAGGTGCTCTAATACAGGGGGGTGTTACTGGCCAGATCACCAGGTAACAACAGAGGGGAAAAAAAGCCTAAAAAAAAGAAAAGGAATGCAGCCACCACATCTAAAGATTGTTAAGCTGCAATATATTACATTTTTTTAGTTTTGTGCTTAGTAGCACTTTAAAGTGTTAGCTTATCTATAAAAAAAAAACAAAAAAGAACAGCCTATGAAGGTAAGGGGCGCCTGTAGATAAACACAAACTGTGCAGGTTTGATCAAACTCCCATAATGCCCTTGCTATAGGTGTGGGGAATTTATGTAACTCCCGAAGCCTGAACGGAAAACTCCCAGAGATAGTATCATCGTGTCCTGCAATGTGGCTATGATGTTGCCAAGAAACGATATCGTTATCGTAAGAGCTCAACAATGCTTTAAAGGTGGAGATAATGGACCACACATGTGCGGGGGTCTGAGAGCTGGCTCCAGTGATGGTGGGGGTGAGCGGTGACTGCTGAGCGTGTCTTAGAAACAAGGCAGGACGGGGTGATGTGATCTTAGGGAGTTTTCCAGCCAGGCTTTGGGAGGTACATAAATGGCCTACACAGTGGCGGCTGGTGGGTTTTTCTTTTGGGGGGCGGCTAACAACCACCCTCCCTGGGCGGCCGGCGGCACGGCACTACCACCACTTCACCGGCGGCGCAGCAAAACCACCCCCCTGGATGGACAGCGGTCCTGCACTTACCCAATCAATGTGTAGGCTGTGGGGTGCGCCAGCATAGTCCTTGCGGGCAGCGTGGTGCAGGCAACGGCTTCCTCCTCTCTCTTCCGCCTAAGCAGTGGCGGGCCGGTCCCAAAAAGGGCGCATGGGTGCCGCCCCCTCTATCACGCTACCCCCTATATGAGTAATGGATAGATTCCATTAGGGCCCCCCCTATTCAGGCGTCCGGCCCCCTATTCAGGCATCCAGCCCCCTATTCAGGCGTCCATCCCCCTATTCAGGCATCCAGCCCCCTATTCAGGCGTCCATCCCCCTATTCAGGCGTCCGTCCGGCCCCTATTCAGGCGTCCGGCCCCCTATTCAGGCGTCCATCCCCCTATTCAGGCGTCCGGCCCCCTATTCAGGCGTCCGGCCCCTATTCAGGCGTCCGGCCCCCTATTCAGGCGTTCGGCCCCCTATTCAGGCGTCCGGCCCCCTATTCAGGCGTCCGTCCCCCTATTCAGGCGTCCGGCCCCTATTCAGGCATCCGGCCCCTATTCAGGCGTCCGTCCCCCTATTCAGGCGTCCGTCCCCCTATTCAGGCGTCCGTCCCCCTATTCAGGCGTCCGGCCCCTATTCAGGCGTCCGTCCCCCTATTCAGGCGTCCGTCCCCCTATTCAGGCGTCCGTCCGGCCCCTATTCAGGCGTCCGGCCCCCTATTCAGGCGTCCAGCCCCCTATTCAGGCGTCCGTCCGGCCCCTATTCAGGCGTCCGTCCCCTATTCAGGCGTCCGTCCCCCTATTCAGGCGTCCGTCCGGCCCCTATTCAGGCGTCCGGCCCCCTATTCAGGCGTCCGGCCCCCTATTCAGGCGTCCGTCCGGCCCCTATTCAGGCGTCCATCCCCCTATTCAGGCGTCCATCCCCCTATTCAGGCGTCCGGCCCCCTATTCAGGCGTCCATCCCCCTATTCAGGCGTCCATCCGGCCCCTATTCAGGCGTCCGGCCCCTATTCAGGCGTCCGCCCCCTATTCAGGCGTCCGCCCCCTATTCAGGCGTCCAGCCCCCTATTCAGGCGTCCGCCCCCTATTCAGGCGTCCAGCCCCCTATTCAGGCGTCCAGCCCCCTATTCAGGCGTCCGGCCCCTATTCAGGCGTCCGGCCCCTATTCAGGCGTCCGGCCCCTACTCAAGCGTCCAGCCCCTATTCAGGCGTCCAGCACCCTATTCAGGCATCTGCCCCCTATTCAGGCGTCCGCCCCCCTATTCAGGCGTCCAGCCCCTTTCAGGATGCCGGGCGAATGAATTACAGCTGCAGGATGTTTTTTTTTTGAAGCACCTGATTAGAGCCATAGGCTCTAATAGGCTTTCAAAATAGGGTGGACTCGGAGCGCAGAGCATTGCGTTTGGAGCCCTCCCAGGTGTGTTAGAAAAGCAAATGAATATTCGCTTTTCTAACCCTGAACACCCTCTCTGATACCCATCACCTGATTGGCTGAAAAGACAAGTGATACTATTGGACGGCTAGCAGGAGGAAAGAAGAGACACATGGTGTAAGCATGGAGGACACAGGAGCTGCCGCCTGACCCACAGCTCGCCGCTGCCTGATCCACTTCCTATCCCACAGCTCGCTGCCGTCACCCACTGCCTGACCCGCCACCAAGATGGGGTAAGTGCCGGTCAGACAATGTGCGGGCGGGGTGTGTGTGTGTGTGCTGGTTAAATGCCACGGGGGGGTCACAGTGGCTGCATTCGATGCTGCACAGTGGCTGCAATTGATGGGCACAGTGGATGCAATTGATGGGGCACAGTGGCTGCAATTGATGGGCACAGTGGCTGCGTTTGATGGCACAGTGGCTGCGTTTGATGGCACAGTGGCTGCGTTTGATGGCACAGTGGCTGCATTTGATGGGGCACAGTGGCTGCGTTTGATGGGGCACAGTGGCTGCGTTTGATGGCACAGTGGCTGCATTTGATGGGGCACAGTGAGGCTGCAATTGATGTTTTTTTCAGTATTTTTTCAGTTTGTTTGCGCCCCCTCAAAAATTTTGAGCACCAGCCGCCTCTACGCCTGACCGCTAGGCATCCAATAGGATCGCCTGACGCCTTGGTCAATTGGGAAACAAGTCTCACGACCTGCCTCCTTATTGGTGGAGAGGAACTTTAGTGTGAAAATAGTGAAAATTCATTCACTATCATCACACAACTGGGTGGGCTTGGAGCGCAATGCTCTGCGCCCCGAGCCCACTATTTTTTTGAAGCCTCTGGCTCTAATCAAGTGCTTAAAAAAAAAAAAAAAACAGCCACCCCCCCGTATTGAAATCCATAGTCCAGTGCCCTGATATGTAGATCAGGGGGCTGGACGCATGGGTAGGGGAAGCGGCACCCATGCGCCCTCTATGGACGGGCTGCCACTGGGAATACATCTATAGCAAGGTCATTATCTGACTTTAGTCCAAGCTGCACAGTATCTTTTTATGTATAGTCGCCCTTTCTCTGCAGGTTTTCGGGAAAGGTGAACTAAACCTTTAAATTATTAGCCAGCTAAGGGCCCCTGAGGAACAAGAGCGCTGCATTGTGGCCCAAAAAACAGGTTTGACATGCCTGTCATATACAGGAAGTTTCCAGGATCTGAATTTCAGATTTTGTACTCTGGTACCATCTACAGGTGAAATTTGGTACAGCAGGCCGCCTTTTAAAATGGAATAGTCTGCCTGTTCAAAAGCTATAGCATGACAAGGGTGCAAGTGTTTTTACATGGACCTGTGACATCTGTTCCGTGTATAAAACTACCAATATGGCTAAAAAGTAGGCCCCAAAACTGCCTTCTGAATGCTTGAAACTGACCCCAGGCAGACTGCCCACTATTGCCAGGACAAGGTCCTTCAGGGAAAAAGTCCAAGTTGCCCACCCCCCCCCCCCATATAAGTTGCAAATGACTTCAGCAGCATAGGCTGTAGGTCCTGAATTTTTTGCACACCCCTCTCTCAGAAACGCCCAAAGCAACTGCCTCTTCTGCCTACCCCTCAGCCCAGCTGCTCACAGAGGCTCAACTTCTGCTCCGAGTTAAGTCCTGCCACCGCCAATCAACAATCCACAGCCAAATCCTCTATGCCAGGGATATGCAATTAGCAGACCTCCAGCTGTTGCAAAACTACAAGTCCCATCATGCCTCTGCCTCTGGGTGTCATGCTTGTGGCTGTCAGAGTCTTGCCATGCCTTATGGGACTTGTAGTTCTGCAACAGCTGGAGGTCCGCTAATTGCATATCCCTGCTCTATGCCAAGGGTAGGTAACCTGGGGCCCTCTAGCTGTTGTGGAAATACATTTCCCGCAAGGCATTGCAAGGCTGGCAGTTACAATTACTCCCCAGAGGCATGATGGGACTTGTAGTTCTGCAACAGCTGGATGGCCCCAGGTTGCCTACCCCTGGTCTATACCATCCCATTGTTTAGGAGTAGGTGGGCTTAGCTCAAGTAGGGGGCGGGGCTTAGCTATGAATCAGAGGACATTGCTCCTTGTATAGCAGGGCTCCCCGGATACAAAAAAATGCAACTTGGAGTACTTAAAGGGGTTGATTTACTAAAACTGGAGAGTGCAAAATCTGTGACTCACAAAGCATTGAAGCCAATGCAGGAGAGCCAGGCAATGGGCATTCTCAAAAAAGAAGGGGGTCAGTGATGGTATCTCCTCACAGGATGGAATCTATCACAGATAACTTGTATATTCTACTTTTTAGGCCAAGTGTCATGGGACACCCATATTTAAGGTGCAACATGACTGTCCATTACAGCAATATTTGGGTGTAAATGATAAATGTGTGGTTAATCCTAGATACAGCCCCCCCTAAACTAGGTTAACCCCCACTGCGCCCAGGATTACGTAACTAGAAGCTATGAAACATCCAGCACAGTACCGCTTACCTATAGCTGCCACTTGACAAATGAACAATACTACAATGGAATTTAAATCTGCACTGAATAATGAATAGTGATCACCTTCCGTGACAATTTAAATTGTGGCGCTAATCACAATACATCTAATTCACCCCTTACAGTGAAAAATAAATTGTGAATCAAACAGACTGAACTGATAAAAACTAAAAATCCAACCACCTCTTTACTGGTATATATCTACCCCATAGCTATCCCATGAAAAGGTACAGGTGTACCGAAACATGTTGGGGGCGTGGCCGTAAGTAGCAGAACACCACGTACTAGTGACAGAAAGGAGCGAGCTGAACGGTGAACCGAGAGAGGGTGGACAGCGTTACCCATTCATTTAGCAGGCGGTGAGAGGGTGAGAGACACTTCATACGCTCTGCATTAGAGGGTCCGCCGTGACCGCATACCCCCCAGAAGGTTAATCTCAGATGCTGTGTGTTATTGGACGGATTGCTGTGGAGTTTACTGTGCTAATAGTTTTTTACACAATGTGAGTGGAACAGTTGAAGTGTTATTTGCAGTGTTTTATTAAAGTGTTTGACGTTATTACACTATTGGGAGTGTTCTTCTATTTTTATATGGAACGAGTCTCCTGGATTCACATGCTTTAACCCTGATCGGATACATCGGATACAACAGCCATCCATGCCTTTTAGCCTCGCACGAAAGTGGAGGCATGAGGAGCTGGTGAGTGGCTGCCCATAGGGAGAGTGGTCACTGAACACTAAAGGTGTGGTGGAAGAGCATAATAAAAGACTTCACATTTTTTCTACAAAAGAACTTGCTGTGGCACTTTATATGCTGTTTTTTATCACCATCACGGACACTATTTGTTGCACTCTTATTTAAACTGTATATATATATATTTTTAGGGGAATAGGAGTTATTTTTGGATGAGCAATTTTTGAGCAATTTAACACTGAGTCACGTTATGTATGATGGTGTATATAATTTAGTATATATGTTGAATGATATGTGGGGAAATCACTAAGGGAGTGTTTGCACATATTGTCACAATATTCAACTATTTGGGTGTAGGTTGGATTACACCACATGTAGATATATACCAGTAAAGAGGTGGTTGGATTTTTAGTTTTTATCAGTTCAGTCTGTTTGATTCACAATTTATTTTTCACTGTAAGGGGTGAATTAGATGTATTGTGATTAGCGCCACAATTTAAATTGTCACGGAAGGTGATCACTATTCATTATTCAGTGCAGATTTAAATTCCATTGTAATATTTAGGTGTAACATGCTCCTGCAGTTTTCACTGCCCCCCCCCCCACACCTACCCGTGTGACAGCATGCCGGGGGATCATCTCCCTGCACCCGCTGTCACAATTTAAAAACAGCATGGCCATGCGGGGCTCCACCCATACAGCTGCATTATTCATTCATAGAGTTCTGCGAATGAATGAACTACAAATACCATCTGCCATTGCAGTGGATGACTTGTAGTTCTCAATGAACTGCGAGGCTGCTGGGGGGCGCTCTCCTAGTTCATTGATCTTCCTGCTCTTCAGTAACTGTCTGCCTGTATGGGAAGTACAGGCAGACCGCTATACTGAGTAGGTTTGCACACAGTGGCAGCCCGTGCATTGTGGACGCATGGGCATCACCCTCCCCCTAACACCGCCGCCACCCTTTTCAGGAAGCCAGGCGAATGAATTCCTATGGCGGGGATGGGGGGGTGTTTTTTGAAGCAGATGATTAGAGCCAGCGGCTCTAATTGGCTTCAAAAAAGGTTGGGCTCAGGGCGCAGAGCTGATCCCACCCAGTTGTTTTCACACTAAATCTTCTCCCCGCCAATCAGGAAGCAGGTGTGAGACCTGTTTCCCGATTGGCCAAAACATCAGGCGTCCAATAGGATCGAGCCAGGGGGGAAGTCGCTGGAGCCAGAGAGGAAGCCCGCCACCCTGGAGCTGCTGCCTGGACCCCGCACCCACTAGCCTAGAGACGCTGGCCAGACCCTGCTAGCCTGGAGCCACTGCCCAGACCCCGCGCTCACTAACCTAGAGCCGCTGGCCAGACCCCGCTGGCCTGGAGCCACTGCCCAGACCCTGCGCCCACTAACCTAGAGCCGCTGGTCAGACTCCGCTAGCCTGGAGCCACTGCCGAGACCCCGCACCCACAAGCCTAGAGCCACTTGCCAGACCCCGCTAGCCTGGTGCTGCTGCCCAGACCCCGCACCTGCTAGCCTGGAGCCGCTGCCCAGACCCTGCACCCACTAACCTAGAGCCGCTGGTCAGACCCCGGTAGCCTGGAACCGCTGCCCAGACCCCGCACCCACTAACCTAGAGCCGCTGGTCAGACCCCGCTAGCCTGGAGCCGCTGCCCAGACCCCGCACCCACTAACCTAGAGCCGCTGGTCAGACTCCGCTAGCCTGGAGCTGCTGCCGAGACCCCGCACCCACAAGCCTAGAGCCGCTTGCCAGACCCTGCTAGCCTGGAGCCACTGCCGAGACCCCGCACCCACAAGCCTAAAGTCGCTTGCCAGACCCCACTAGCCTGCAGCGGCTCGCTGCCCAGACCCCGCACCTGCTAGCCTGGAGCCACTGCCCAGACCCTGCACCCACTAACCTAGAGCCGCTGGTCAGACCCCACTAGCCTGGAGCCACTGCCCAGACCCCGCACCCACTAACCTAGAGCCGCTGGTCAGACCCCACTAGCCTGGAGCCACTGCCCAGACCCCGCACCTACTAACCTAGAGCCGCTGGTCAGACCCCACTAGCCTGGAGCCACTGCCCAGACCCCGCACCCACTAACCTAGAGCCGCTGGTCAGACCCCACTAGCCTGGAGCCACTGCCCAGACCCCGCACCTACTAACCTAGAGCCGCTGGTCAGACCCCGCTAGCCTGGATCTGCTTCCCGAGACCCCGCAAGCCTAGAGCGGCTTGCCAGACCCCGCTAGCCTGGAGCCACTGCCGAGACCCTGCGTCTGCTAGCCTGGAGCTACTGCCAAGACCCTGCACCCACTAGCCTGGAGCTGCTGCCAGGCCGCCACACTGGATGACACCCCCCATCTATCTGGATCTATCTATCCAGGTACATGCCAGACCAACCCGCAGACGTGCGGGAGCATTGTTAGTGACGAAACGCCGGGGGAGTATGGTTGCTTGCTGGCCCTCGGAACAAAAAACTCACCAGCCGCCACTGTTTGCACAGATAACGTTTTTTGCCAGCAATTACGAGTATGGATACTTTCGGTCAAGAACTCGCCGTTTCCCAGTATTGATACCTTTGCAGGGTCATTTGAGCCCATACAAAAATGAATAGGATCAAATGGCACTGCAAAGAATCTCATGTGATTTGAACAGGAATACGGTGTGATTCCTGTCCGAATTGAATGCGGTTTCCTGCACCGCTCCTGTATGAACCCAAGCTGAAGTCACTATGACAAGCCTGGATTCACACAGGAGCGATGGGGGAAAACCGCATGTCATTCGGACAGGAATCACACCACATTCCTATTCAAATCACATCAATATCAGAGCATTTGTACGAGTAGGAGTACTGGGGCACTGGTACCGGCTGGGCCATCTTTAAACGCAGGGCAAAAGGGGCAGATGCCCCGGGCCCAGTCACTGTTGTGGGGTCCAAAGCACCTGCCCTTTTAGCCCACAAATAGTTGATAAGTGGATGTGTGCCCAGGGTCCAATCAATATTAAAGATGGCCCTGGATACCGGTATTGGTGCAACCCTAATACTGAGAGTCTGCAGGAGCCCGGCATTGCACCCGTGATCTACTGATCATAGGTGCTATGCTTTCCAGGCTCCTGCGGGGAAAAAAAATAATAAAAAAGGCACATTTTTTATTCTGCAGAAATATGTACATTTATTATTTTTTTACCAAAAGGTGAACTTATCAATTAAAAAAATTCCTCAATAAAGAATACAACTTTTTCCATTGTTAACAGGCTGCTCAGTGGATATGCATTACTCAGCTTGTGACTCAAAGGCTATGTAACTCCTGAGCCCTTATCAGATGTGCGGCCACAGAATTCTGTTCGGCTCAACGGAATGTATACTAGACATGTGCAATTCGTTTAGTTCCGAATTCTTTATTTAACGAATCTTAACAAATTCGTTAATTCCGAAATTTCCAAAATCTCAGAATTTCCGAAATTACAAATTTATGAATTTTCAAATTTCCGAAAATTCCAAAATTCAAAATGTCGGAAATTCGAAATGTTGGAAATTCGAAATTTCACAAATGTAAAAATTCTAAAATTTGGAAATTTGAAAATCCAAGAATAAGAATGAAAATCTGAAAATTCAAAAGAATGAAAATCTGAAAATTTAAAAGAATGAAAATCTGAAAATTCAAAAGAATGAAAATCTGAAAATTCAAAAGAATGAAAATCTGAAAAAATAACTAATAATAAATATTAAATTATAGGTATTGAAATTTCCTTTCAAAATTTGGCTATTTGGCTGGAACGTATATTTGAATGAATTATCTGAAATAACGAATGCCGTATCTAAACGAATGGAACGTAACAATCTAATATTAATAAATAAGATTAAAAACAATAAAATCTTTTTATTATTATTAATTATTCATTTGTTCCATTCCATTTGTTTCGATGCGACATTCGTTATTTCGGATAATTTGTAACTTCAGATAAATTCGTATTCGTTACGTTCACAAACAGCCAAATTTGAAAGGAAATTCCAATACCTAGAATTTAATAGTTAGTTATTACTTTGAATTTTACTGATTTTCTTTCTTTTTTTTTTCAGATTTTTGAGTTTCTAAAAAACCGAAATTAGGAATATCGAAAATTCGGAAATTTCAAAATCCGAATTTTCGGTTTTCCGAATTTCCGAAAAAAGCAAAAAAAGGAAAACTAACAAATTTTTTGACAGTGCACATGTCTTATGTATATCCTCCTGCCAACCCGTCCATTTCTCAATGGATGGCTCCTGATAAGGGTCCTATTTCCTCACATAAAGTAAAGAATACCAAATAACCAGGAAAAACCCACATTAACTACCGGTAATTGGCTAGCGGTTAAAGCCTTAACCCAGTTTTTAATATTTTTGTTTAGGTTTCTCTCATACATACCCCCTTTCCCCCCCATGCTATTTTATGTACTACTCACTCTTTTCATGCTTTTATCTACCACTGGTTCTCTTTCAGGACGAACAACACACAGGGGTTGATTTACTAAAAATGGAAAATCTGGTGCAGCTCTGCACAGAAACCAATCAGCTTCCAGGTTTTATGGTCAAAGCTTAATTAAACAAGCTAGAAGCTGATTGGCTACCATGCACAGCTGCATCTCTGCTCTCCGTCATGTGACTGGTTAAAATTCAGTATGTAGAACATTTATATACAATAAAGTTTGGCGGTGTAGAAGCTAGAGTTGGGCTTTAACTCTACTCTAGAAACAATCTATTAAGTTATTAGAAGGACTGAGCTTTCCAATCATTGTGGGGTTTTTACCCCTCCAAAAACAGCTCTATACCTGGCTTGGTGACTGGCTAACATGTTGTAGGATAGCTGCACTGTGATTGGTTTTTTGGCATCAAAGGATCTGCAATTTGATTGGCTACTCTGCACAACAACTAAAAACAATGAGCAGCAATTTACTTTGTCTCTTGGCCTAAGAAAATATAAAACTGGCACTGTATATCAGAAAACCTTATGGAATAAGGATGTAGTGGTGACGAGGGGGGAGGGGGTTGATGCCTTGCTATTTAAAGTTCTGTCAGGTCATCGTTGAAATATAAGTGTATGCTGGCTGTATACAGATCGGAATCTAACTTCAGCTCCTCAAATTCATCATCTTCATCTTCCACACCGTTTTCCTCTAATGTCAGATCCATGTTCAGAGGAACACTGCAGTACTTCCATGTGTAACTGGCGGCATGGGCATTGTATGGCAAATAGCGGCGCAGAATCTCCCATATAGTTTCCTCTGAACAGACCTAAAAGACACAAGGGTGACACTATAAACGTCTTATATAAACGGAGACAGTCCAATCATTTCCTTCTATATCACCCTGCAGGAGGAGGACAGACTCATAGCTCCCTTCTGTCTGTATCATCCTGCAGGAGGAGGACAGACTCATAGCCCCCTTCTGTCTGTATCACCCTGCAGGAGGAGGACAGACTCATAGCCCCCTTCTGTCTGTATCACCCGGCAGGGAGGACAGACTCATAGCTCCCTTCTGTCTGTATCACCCTGCAGGAGGAGGACAGACTCATAGCTCCCTTCTGTCTGTATCACCCTGCAGGAGGAGGACAGACTCATAGCCCCCTTCTGTCTGTATCACCCGGCAGGAGGAGGACAGACTCATAGCCCCTTCTGTCTATCACCCTGCAGGAGGAGGACAGACTCATAGCCCCTTCTGTCTATCACCCTGCAGGAGGAGGACAGACTCATAGCTCCCTTCTGTCTGTATCACCCTGCAGGAGGAGGACAGACTCATAGCTCCCTTCTGTCTGTATCACCCTGCAGGAGGAGGACAGACTCATAGCTCCTTCTGTCTGTATCACCCTGCAGGGAGGACAGACTCATAGCTCCCTTCTGTCTGTATCACCCTGCAGGAGGAGGACAGACTCATAGCCCCCTTCTGTCTGTATCACCCTGCAGGAGGAGGACAGACTCATAGCCTCCTTCTGTCTGTATCACCCTGCAGGGAGGACAGACTCATAGCTCCCTTCTGTCTGTATCACCCTGCAGGAGGAGGACAGACTCATAGCTCCCTTCTGTCTGTATCACCCTGCAGGAGGAGGACAGACTCATAGCCCCCTTCTGTCTGTATCACCCTGCAGGAGGAGGACAGACTCATAGCCCCCTTCTGTCTGTATCACCCTGCAGGAGGAGGACAGACTCATAGCCCCCTTCTGTCTGTATCACCCTGCAGGGAGGACAGACTCATAGCTCCCTTCTGTCTGTATCACCCTGCAGGAGGAGGACAGACTCATAGCCCCCTTCTGTCTGTATCACCCTGTAGGAGGAGGACAGACTCATAGCCCCCTTCTGTCTATATCACCCTGCAGGAGGAGGACAGACTCATAGCCCCCTTCTGTCTATATCACCCTGTAGGAGGAGGACAGACTCATAGCTCCCTTCTGTCTGTATCACCCTGCAGGAGGAGGACAGACTCATAGCCCCCTTCTGTCTATATCACCCTGCAGGAGGAGGACAGACTCATAGCCCCCTTCTGTCTATATCACCCTGCAGGAGGAGGACAGACTCATAGCCCCCTTCTGTCTATATCACCCTGCAGGAGGAGGACAGACTCATAGCCCCCTTCTGTCTATATCACCCTGCAGGAGGAGGACAGACTCATAGCTCCCTTCTGTCTGTATCACCCTGCAGGAGGAGGACAGACTCATAGCTCCCTTCTGTCTGTATCACCCTGCAGGAGGAGGACAGACTCATAGCCCCTTCTGTCTGTATCACCCTGCAGGAGGAGGACAGACTCATAGCCCCCTTCTGTCAGTATCACCCTGCAGGAGGAGAACAGACTCATAGCTCCCTTCTGTCTGTATCACCCTGCAGGAGGAGGACGGACTCATAGCTCCCTTCTGTCTGTATCACCCTGCAGGAGGAGGACAGACTCATAGCTCCCTTCTGTCTGTATCACCCTGCAGGAGGAGGACAGACTCATAGCTCCCTTCTGTCTGTATCACCCTGCAGGAGGAGGACAGACTCATAGCCCCTTCTGTCTGTATCACCCTGCAGGAGGAGGACAGATTCATAGCCCCCTTCTGTCTGTATCACCCTGCAGGAGGAGGACAGACTCATAGCCCCCTTGTGTCTGTATCCCACTTACCTCCAGGGTATGCTCCTGGGATGTCAGCGTGTTAATGATACGTATGGTCCGGGTTTTGGCAGACAAGATTCCAATTTCATAGGATGGATCCCGCCACCAAGGGCGTCCAAAGTCTGTGTCCCAATCTGAACAGGGGTAGGAAGGGGATATATGGAGAAAACGCCCCTGAGGTGTAGAGTATCTCAAGCAGCCAGTTTGTGGATCTATGAATGTCTTGATCTGTGAACACAGTGACATAATAAAATGGCTGTCAGCAGAAAATAACTATAAAAACACATACGAAGGTCAACTATCCCAGCACTTCCCTGGTGTGACAGTTCAGGGGCTAACTACTGAAACATGGATCAGAACACGTTCCCCAACACGTTCTCAAGCTATGTTAATTAAAGCACTGGACGCTGGGTACACCGTGTGAGAGCGCTGGACACGCCGCATGAGAGCGCTGGACGCTGGGCACACTGTGTGAGAGCGCTGGACGCTGGGCACACTGTGTGAGAGCGCTGGACGCTGGGGACACTGTGTGAGAGCGCTGGACGCTGGGGACACTGTGTGAGAGCGCTGGACGCTGGGGACACTGTGTGAGAGCGCTGGACGCTGGGGACACTGTGTGAGAGCGCTGGACGCTGGGGACACTGTGTGAGAGCGCTGGACGCTGGGGACACTGTGTGAGAGCGCTGGACGCTGGGGACACTGTGTGAGAGCGCTGGACGCTGGGGACACTGTGTGAGAGCGCTGGACGCTGGGGACACTGTGTGAGAGCGCTGGACGCTGGGGACACTGTGTGAGAGCGCTGGACGCTGGGGACACTGTGTGAGAGCGCTGGACGCTGGGGACACTGTGTGAGAGCGCTGGACGCTGGGGACACTGTGTGAGAGCGCTGGACGCTGGGGACACTGTGTGAGAGCGCTGGACGCTGGGGACACTGTGTGAGAGCGCTGGACGCTGGGGACACTGTGTGAGAGCGCTGGACGCTGGGGACACTGTGTGAGAGCGCTGGACGCTGGGGACACTGTGTGAGAGCGCTGGACGCTGGGGACACTGTGTGAGAGCGCTGGACGCTGGGGACACTGTGTGAGAGCGCTGGACGCTGGGGACACTGTGTGAGAGCGCTGGACGCTGGGGACACTGTGTGAGAGCGCTGGACGCTGGGGACACTGTGTGAGAGCGCTGGACGCTGGGGACACAGTGTGAGAGCGCTGGACGCTGGGGACACAGTGTGAGAGCGCTGGACGCTGGGGACACAGTGTGAGAGCGCTGGACGCTGGGGACACAGTGTGAGAGCGCTGGACGCTGGGGACACAGTGTGAGAGCGCTGGACGCTGGGGACACAGTGTGAGAGCGCTGGATGCTGGGGACACAGTGTGAGAGCGCTGGACGCTGGGGACACTGTGTGAGAGCGCTGGACGCTGGGGACACTGTGTGAGAGCGCTGGACGCTGGGGACACTGTGTGAGAGCGATGGACACGCCGCATGAGAGCGCTGGACGCTGGGCACACTGTGTGAGAGCGCTGGACGCTGGGGACACTGTGTGAGAGCGCTGGACGCTGGGGACACTGTGTGAGAGCGCTGGACGCTGGGGACACTGTGTGAGAGCGCTGGACGCTGGGGACACTGTGTGAGAGCGCTGGACGCTGGGGACACTGTGTGAGAGCGCTGGACGCTGGGGACACTGTGTGAGAGCGCTGGACGCTGGGGACACTGTGTGAGAGCGCTGGACGCTGGGGACACTGTGTGAGAGCGCTGGACGCTGGGGACACTGTGTGAGAGCGCTGGACGCTGGGGACACTGTGTGAGAGCGCTGGACGCTGGGGACACTGTGTGAGAGCGCTGGACGCTGGGGACACTGTGTGAGAGCGCTGGACGCTGGGGACACTGTGTGAGAGCCCTGGACGCTGGGGACACTGTGTGAGAGCGCTGGACGCTGGAGACACTGTGTGAGAGCGCTGGACGCTGGAGACACTGTGTGAGAGCGCTGGACACGCCGCATGAGAGCGCTGGACGCTGGGCACACTGTGTGAAAGCGCTGGACGCTGGGGACACTGTGTGAGAGCGCTGGACGCTGGGGACACTGTGTGAGAGCGCTGGATGCTGGGGACACTGTGTGAGAGCGCTGGACGCTGGGGACACTGTGTGAGAGCGCTGGACGCTGGGGACACTGTGTGAGAGCGCTGGACGCTGGGGACACTGTGTGAGAGCGCTGGACGCTGGGGACACTGTGTGAGAGCGCTGGACGCTGGGGACACTGTGTGAGAGCGCTGGACGCTGGGGACACTGTGTGAGAGCGCTGGACGCTGGGGACACTGTGTGAGAGCGCTGGACGCTGGAGACACTGTGTGAGAGCGCTGGACACGCCGCATGAGAGTGCTGGACGCTGGGCACACTGTGTGAGAGCACTCTCTATAACTATTAGCGGCACAGTGGGAGGTACTCCATGAGTGCCATGAGCAACATGCTGGCATAGCAAGGCAAAGGGAAAGTTGAGTGAAAGTGGTGTGATTCCGGAACCCCAGCAGTGAGAAGCTTGCTGTTTGGATGCAGTGCTACTTAGACACTGTGAGTTGCTGGGCATAGACGGGGGGGGGGGGGGGGGCACTGTGAGTACTGAGGTATTATGGACACTAGAAAACTGTCCCCATATGTAGCTCAGGCGAAGTCTGACTGAATGTCAGTTTTAACCACTCCACTCAATGTTGTATGTATTTTATATATGTCTTTGTTATCTCCCTTTTTTTTGCTATGAATAAAAAATTTATAATATGGTTTTACTATGCCTATAAAGTCCATTCATTCCTCTCTACTTTGCTAGTGATTTACTGAGGTATTGTAACTGGGGTACTGCGAGTACTGAGGTATTGTAGTGGTCAGGGGGAGAGGATGTTGGGGGTCATGTGATCAGTGGTCAGGAGGAGAGGATGTTGGGGGTCATGTGATCAGTGGTCAGGGGGAGAGGATGTTGGGGGTCATGTGATCAGTGGTCAGGGGGAGAGGATGTTGGGGGTCATGTGATCAGTGGTCAGGAGGAGAGGATGCCGGGGGGGCTGTGTATTCGGTGGTCAGGAGGAGAGGTGTGTTCGGTGGTCATATATATGTTTTTTTTTAATCATTAAAGTGTATTATTTTCCCCAAAAAACTAAAAAAACGCAGCATGAAAAATGTGTGACATAGAAAATTGCAACATCCCCCATATTATCCTCTAGCCACCTCAGGACCGCAGACAGTATATATATATATATATATATATATAGATATATATATACACGTCATCACTTTGATGTTTAATACCGGGGTCATGTCAGCTAGTTGACCCCACCATAACCCCAGTATTTTTTTAAAACTGTGGACGATTCTCTGTAAGATAAAAGTGATCATGGTGGCGGATTCGCCACTGGATCACTTTTAGAGGTGGAGGGAGAGGTGCTGCCCCCTCCCCCCCCCGCTTCCCGGTCGTCTCTGGGCTTACCGGACCTGTCGGTTAACCTGGAGCCGATTCAGGGATGGGCAGGAAGCAGAGTGAGGGCAAGATAGCCCCCACTTGGCTCTATGCCCTTGGAGGATCAGTGCGCCCACATATGTAAACAGTGCTCAAACCACACATGGGAGGTATCGCCGCGATTGTTAGAGCGAGAGCAACAATTCTAGTGCAAGATCTCCTCTATAACTCAAAACTGGTAACCCATAAACATTTTTAAAGCGTCGCCTATGGAGATTTTTCAGTACCGAAGTTTGGCCTCATTCCACGAGCGTGCGCAATTTTAAAGCGTGATATGTTAGCTATCTATTTACTTAGCAAAACATCATCTTTCATATACACATTCATATTCATATACATTATACAAATAAAATGGGCTAGCTAATGTCTGCTCCCCTGTTCAGAAGATTTCACCTCACTTTCTGTCCCTATGACAGTTGGATTCAGAAAATTTTGGGTTGTTGTGGAAACGAGAATTGGTGATAAATCATCAGTGGAGACACCTTTTTCCCATGATATCTTACAGGAGAAAATTTCCCTTCCTAGGGGTAAATTTCCGCTCACTTCCTGTTGTCTGCCCCCGTTTGTAAGTCGGAGTCGCTTGTAACTAGGGGACCGCCTGTGTATGTATGTATATATATATATATATATATAGGTTCTAAGTAATTTTCTAGCAAAAAAATACTGAACTTGTAAAATACTTAAAATACCTAAACTTGTAAAAAATAAGTGTCAGAAAAAGGCCTGGTCTCATTTCTTGAGGCCCGCAAATGCCAGGACAATACAAATACCCCCCAAATCACCCCTTTTTGGAAAGAATACAGTCCAAGGTATTTAGTAAGAGGCCTGGAGAGTTTTTTTTTTTAAGTTGTATTTATTTGTTACAATTTTGTGGAAATTTTAAAAAAATAATAGCTTTTTTTTTTTCTCACAAAGTTGTCATTGTAACAAGTTATTTCTCACACACAGCAAAGGCATATTTATAATTATAATAAAGATAAAGCTATCTGTAAAACTTCTCTAAGGTTTCATTTATGAAACCTTGTTTACTACAGTAATGCTCGGATTGATCACAGCTATTACATGGTACAAGGTTGCTGTGATTGGCCAAGGTACCATGTGATCATTGTGACCAATCACAGAGATCACACAGTAAGCAAGGTATCATGAATGACATTCCTTACTTACTACTGTAACTGTGATTGGTCACAGCGATCACATGGCACCAGGGCTGCTCACAGTGGCCCAGGACCGCGATCAGTAATCTGCTGTGTACACAGATAGCGCTGCTGTAGTCTCTAGAGAGCGCACACCAGCCATCGAGGTGGGAGGATGTATGGGAACGTCCACCTGCATCAGCACTGCACCCATCCAGCAATGACCTGATGGTTTACATAAAGAGGCATTCTCTAATTTCTACTTACATCGCCTGTCTTGGGATTGAACCAATGACTGATATCCTTCCCTGCAGCTTCAATAATTGGCTTCAACAAAATGTCACCTAAAAGGAGACACAGGATAGAAATGTAAATGCCCCGCTCACAGGCAAACAGAGGGATAGACAGTAATTATTCTGCTTAGAGACAGTATGGAGAGACAGGTGGGGGCGGCGGGGACACGCAAGGACAATACAGGGGGACAGGTGACAAAGGACACACAGGGACAGTGCAAGGGGACAGGTGAGGGGGGACACACAGCGACATTAAGGGGGGTGGGGCATAGGTATAGTTGAGGGGGGGGGGACACATAGGGACAGTATGGGGGACAGGTGAGAGGGGAACACACATGGACAGGGCAATGAGTCAGGTGAGGGGGACAGTAAGAGGGTGGCATAGGGGGGACCGGTGAGGGGGGGGACACACAGGGACAGTGCGAGGGGAAAGGTTACGGGGGGACATATAGGGACAGTAAGGAGGAGGGACTCAGGGACAATACAGGGGGACAGGTAATAAGGGACACACAGGGACAGTGCGAGGGGACAGGTAAGAGGGGCAACGGTCAGGTGAGGGGGAACACACAGGGACAGTGCAAGAGGACTGGTGAGGGTGGGGGGACGACACATAGGCACAGTTAAGGGGGTATAAGGGCAGTACAGGGGGACAGGTGAGGGGGGAC
This sequence comes from Lithobates clamitans, assembly GCA_037952925.1. Taxonomy (NCBI): domain Eukaryota; kingdom Metazoa; phylum Chordata; class Amphibia; order Anura; family Ranidae; genus Lithobates; species Lithobates clamitans. The sequence continues at coordinate 3,829,493 of JBBGZY010000657.1, forward strand.
GAATAGGTGCAGTACGGGGGGGGGGACAAGTGAGGTGGGGACACATAGGGACAGTACGAGGGGACAGGTGAGGGGGGGACACATAGAGACAGTAAGGGAGGGACATAGGGAGAGTAAGGGGAGACAGGTGAGAGGGGGCGCATAGGTACAGTACGGGGGGGATAGGGATAGTGCGGGGGAAAAGTCAGGGGGACACACACAGGGACAGTGCGAGGGGACAGGTGAGGGGGGACACACAGGGACAGTAAGGGGGGTGGGGCATAGGGACAGTACGGGAGAAACAGGTGAGGGGGGGGCACATAGGGACAGTATGGGGGACAGGTGAGAGGGGAACACACAGGGACAAGGCAATGAGTCAGGTGAGGGGGACAGTAAGGGGGTGGCATAGGGGGGACCGGTGAGGGGGGGGGGGGACAGGGACAGTGCGAGGGGAAAGGTTATGGGGGGACATATAGGGACAGTAAGGAGGAGGGACACAGGGACAATACAGGGGGACAGGTGACAAAGGACACACAGGGACAGTGCAAGGGGACAGGTTAAGGGGGACACACAGCGACATTAAGGGGGGTGGGGCATAGGGACAGTTGAGGGGGGGGGACACATAGGGACAGTATGGGGGACAGGTGAGAGGGGAACACACAGGGACAGGGCAATGAGTAAGGTGAGGGGGACAGTAAGGGGGTGGCATAGGGGGGACTGGTGAGGGGGGGGCACACAGGGACAGTGCGAGGGGAAAGGTTACGGGGGGACATATAGGGACAGTAAGGAGGAGGGACACAGGGACAATACAGGGGGACAGGTGACAAGGGACACACAGGGACAGTGCGATGGGACAGGTAAGGGGGGGGAACGGTCAGGTGAGGGGGAACACACAGGGACAGTGCAAGAGGACTGGTGAGGGGGGGGGGGGGAACGACACAGGCAGAGTTAGGGGGGAATATGGGCAGTACGGGGGGGGACACATAGGGACAGTACGGGGGGACAGGTGAGGGGGGACGAATAGGGGCAGTATGGGGGGGGGGCGACAGGTGAGGGGAGGACACATAGAGACAGTAAGGGGGGGACATAGGGACAGTAAGGGGGGGGACATAGGGACAGTAAAGGGGAGACAGGTGAGGAGGGGCACATATGGACAGTAAGGGGGGGATAGGGATAGTGCGGGGAAAAAAATCAGGAGGGACACACAGGGACAGTAAGGAGGGGGGGACAAAAGTGGACAGTATGGGGGAGGGGACACACAGGGACAGTAAGGGGGTGGCATGGGGGGACAGGTGGGGGGGGGGGACACACAGGGACAGTGTGAGGGGAAAGGTTACGGGGGACACATAGGGACAGTAAGGAGAGGGGATACAGGGACAATACAGGGGGACAGGTGAGGGGGGGGACACAGAGAGACAGTGCGAGGGGACAAATGAGGAAGGGCATATAGGGACAGTAAGGGGGGAGGGGATAGGGATAGTGCGGGGGGATGGGGGGTGGGGGGAGACGACACACAGGGACAGGACAGGAAATCTCTCCAGCGGGGACACTAATAAAAACTAAATGATTTCAGTGACTTCCTGTCCCAGTGACCCCCCCCCCCCTTCCGCCATTTCTTGTAAGGTGTCACATGAACAGAAAGTGAGGGAGAATCTCCCCTTTGGGGTCACAGATAAAGATATAACCGATAACAGAAGACATATCAGTCCGTATCGGGGCGATATAGAATGGAGCTCTATGTGTACAATATGGGTTGTCAGTCATCTGTCAGTGTCCGGGGTCACCTCTGTAGTGGGCGGCCAGTGGGGTGAGGTCATACACCCGTCCCAGGTACGACACCCACAGGTCGGCGGCGGTGCAGTGACGGGACACCTCCCTGGGAGTGAAGAACGGAGCTCTCGCCGGAGACATGATTGAAGGCGTCTTGGTTACCCCGGCAACAGGACGCGCAGCGCCCTCCTTCCGCCCTCATACACTATTTCCGGTTTGGTTTCTGCACTTCTGCGTTCCACTGAGCTCCGATAAGACGTCACGTCCGGTGTACAATCATTATAGGCTATGCAATTGGTTGAAGGTGGTATTGGGGGCGTATCCTTTCCATTAGTGGCTGGGTTGTGTGCTTCCCATAGTGCACTGCGGGTAGAGGAGATGGCAGCTGTGCTGGAGGAGAATGGATGTAGTCCCCCTCCTGGGGTGAGTACGACCTCCCCACCCCCACCATTCCTTTATAGAGGTCTAAGAGGGGGTCCTATACAGGGACTGGGAGGAGGAGGTGCTCCACAGAGACCGGGGGGTCCTATACAGGGACTGGGAGGAGGAGGAGCTCCCCAGAGACCAGGGTGTCCTATACAGGGACTGGGAGGAGGAGGGGCTCCCCAGAGACCGGGGGGGTCCTATACAGGGACTGGGAGGAGGAGGAGCTCCCCAGAGACCAGTGGGGGGGTCCTGTACAAGGACTGGGAGGAGGAGGGGGCTCCCCAGAGACCGGGGGGTCCTGTACAGGGACTGGGAGGAGGGGGGCTCCCCAGAGACCGGGGGGTCCTATACAGGGACTGGGAGGAGGAGGGGGGCTCCCCAGAGACCGGGGGGTCCTATACAGGGGACTGGGAGGAGGAGGGGGCTCCCCAGAGACCGGGGGGTCCTATACAGGGACTGGGAGGAGGAGGGGGCTCCCCAGAGACCGGGGGGTCCTATACAGGGACTGGGAGGAGGAGGGGGCTTTTCCAGAGACCGGGGGGTCCTATACAGGGACTGGGAGGGGGCTCCCCAGAGACCGGGGGGTCCTATACAGGGACTGGGAGGGGGCTCCCCAGAGACCGGGGGGTCCTATACAGGGACTGGGAGGGGGCTCCCCAGAGACCGGGGGGTCCTATACAGGGACTGGGAGGGGGCTCCCCAGAGACCGGGGGGTCCTATACAGGGACTAGGAGGAGGAGGGGGCTTTTCCAGAGACCGGGGGGTCCTATACAGGGACTGGGAGGGGGCTCCCCAGAGACCGGGGGGTCCTATACAGGGACTGGGAGGAGGAGGGGGCTCCCCAGAGACCGGGGGGTCCTATACAGGGACTGGGAGGAGGAGGGGGCTCCCCAGAGACCGGGGGGTCCTATACAGGGACTGGGAGGAGGAGGGGGCTCCCCAGAGACCGGGGGGTCCTATACAGGGACTGGGAGGAGGAGGGGGCTCCCCAGAGACCGGGGGGTCCTATACAGGGACTGGGAGGAGGAGGGGGCTCCCCAGAGACCGGGGGGTCCTATACAGGGACTGGGAGGAGGAGGGGGCTCCCCAGAGACCGGGGGGTCCTATACAGGGACTGGGAGGAGGAGGGGGCTCCCCAGAGACCGGGGGGTCCTATACAGGGACTGGGAGGAGGAGGGGGCTCCCCAGAGACCGGGGGGGTCCTATACAGGGACTGGGAGGAGGAGGGGGCTCCCCAGAGACCGGGGGGGTCCTATACAGGGACTGGGAGGAGGAGGGGGCTCCCCAGAGACCGGGGGGTCCTATACAGGGACTGGGAGGAGGAGGGGGCTTTTCCAGAGACCGGGGGGTCCTATACAGGGACTGGGAGGGGGCTCCCCAGAGACCGGGGGTCCTATACAGGGACTGGGAGGGGGCTCCCCAGAGACCGGGGGGTCCTATACAGGGACTGGGAGGAGGAGGGGGCTCCCCAGAGACCGGGGGGTCCTATACAGGGACTGGGAGGAGGAGGGGGCTCCCCAGAGACCGGGGGGTCCTATACAGGGACTGGGAGGAGGAGGGGGCTCCCCAGAGACCGGGGGGTCCTATACAGGGACTGGGAGGAGGAGGGGGCTCCCCAGAGACCGGGGGGTCCTATACAGGACTGGGAGGAGGAGGGGGCTCCCCAGAGACCGGGGGGTCCTAT